>PVKN010002321.1:0-43339 GCA_004027915.1 Capromys pilorides | reverse complement strand
GTACTCTGTATAACTACTATGAGGACAACAAAATTCAATGTATCAATTATTGTGAGTGCACTACTAATGTGTTTTGAAACTATCATATTGTTATTTCCTATTAAAAATTAAAAAAAATAAATAAAAAATAAAAATAAAAGAACTAAAAAAAAGGAGCAGATATCATCAACATACATAGCTAAGAAGAAAACTAGGAGTTGAATTAAAATTTATGAGACTCAGAATATGTGAAGAATACAGTAATCTTTACCATTGTTATGTTACTTTTTAAAAAAATTATGTTTAAAACTAAAAATGGATGTTCAGGGTTAAATCATGTTTATTACAGATGTTATATTATCTAAAAATAAAGGAATTTATTTTTCATAAAAAAAGAAAGAAAGAAAGAAAGAAAGAAAGAAAGAAAGAAAGAAAGAAAGAAAAAAAGAGAAAAGAAAAGAAGATTAAGTCTTCTAATCGATAACCCAGCTCGGCAGGCCCAGGGATCGAACCCCTTGGCCCCTGTGCCTGCTTGCAGGCACCTTAATTGGTTGTTTAATTTAAGCAATATTTTATAGCTTTCATTGTAAAAGTCTTCTATGCACTTCATTAAATGTATTCTTAGCTATTTTGTTCTTTTTGATTACTACTATAAATGGAATTGTTTTCTTAATTTGTTTTTTTGGGTTGTTTTACTAGTGCATAAACATATAACTAATTTTTGTATGTTGATTTCGCATCCTACAACTTTCCTAAATTTTTTATTACCTTTTTTTTATCTGTGTGGATTCTTTAGGGTTTTCCAGATATAAGAGTGTGTAAGTACAGATAGTTTTACTCTATCTTGTCTTGAGTTGACCAAACTTCATTTTCATATGTAATTGCTCTGGCTGAGTACTTCTACTTTTACGTGGAATGGAAGTGCCTGAATAGAAGTGCTCGACACAGATGTTACTGTTCCTGGTTCTAAGGAAAAGCCTTTAAGAAAGAGCTTTCAGCTAATACTGAGGACAGCACTACGTAGGAGTTTTTCATATTTGACCTTTCTCTCATTGAGGAGGCTCCCTTCCAGCACCAGCTACTGAGATTCTTTATTGTAAAAAAAGGTTTGGTCTTGTCAAGCCATTTTTCTGCACCAAATGAATGATTGTGTGTTTTTCTATTCTTTCTGTTAATGGGATGTATTACTTTGATTTTCATATGCTAAACCAACTTCACAAACCCACTTGATCACAGTGTATGACCCTTTCAGTATATTGCCAAACTTGGTTTACTAGTATTTTCATACAAGATTTTTGCCTCTGTACTCATAACATCATGAGGGACATTACTTTATAGTTTGTTTATATCTTGTTTATTTAATACAAGGTTTTATTACATGGCCCAGGCTGGCCTCAAACACACTATATATCCTAGTCTGGTACTGAACTTATGGTCCTTCTGCCTCAGCCTCCAAAGTGCTAGAACTGCTGATGAAAGGCAGCTCATAGTTTTCTGGTAGTCTCTGTCTAGCTTTAATAACAAAGAAATGTTGGCTTTACAGAATGATTTAGGAAGTGTTCCCACCTCTCTACTTTTTTGTGTTTGAGAAGGGCTGATATTGGGCTGGTGAGATGGCTTAGCGGTCTAAAACCCGTGTGTCGGGAAATTTAGGCCACCGTGCAGGCCCCACGTGCTGCGCCGCCCCCCATCCCCCAGGGAAGGCTGAGGTGGCCAAAACACAAACAAATATGTAATGTGGTTGAAGAAAATAAAATAAACTTAAAAAAAAAAAAAGAAGGGCTGATACTAATGCTTTCTTAAGTGTTAAATACAGGCCTCTCTCCTCTCCTTATATTTGTATGCAGACTATCTGTGTCAGGGTAGGTGCAGCACTCACACCCATAATACCAGCATTGGATCAAAAGTTAATCACAAACACTACAAGCAGCCCCATGACTGCATGAGGCTTTTGGGGGGACACCTAGGCACAAGCACATTTCAGGGAGCTCGTGTGGTGCACAGCCCCTGCCAAAGACTCTCAGGCACTGTCCGAGTTCTGTTACCACTTCCACCTCACAAGAGGAAATATGAGGTGCAGAGACACAGGGACCTATGTGAGGTCACACAGCCAGTGAGCCCACATCTAGCACAGACCTGCTTCCATGCCAACTTGGACAAATGTGCTATTCAGCACATGCTTCCCAAGGGTGAGTGCTCCAGGATGGACAAAGGCTGGAGCCCCTGACTCCTTGCAGGAAATGGTCACAAAGCAGAGCCTCCTGATGTCCCTGGCAGGTCACCCTGAACATGATGCCCAGAGGCTCCTGGGAAAAAGCAAGGTGCAAAACAGGTGCACAGGGAGCACCAGCTGGCACTGCATACAGAGACTTCAGAGGGTCCCATGGCAGCCAGGGCTGGTGGTGGACTATCGTGAGCTGGGGATTACGGTCAGAGGTTGAAGCAGAGTCGCATCTCCCTCTGTGCTCCCTTATACTCTTGTGGTTTGTTCTAGATTCATGGACATAAACTTTAAGACCCAACCCCATCTTGGGGGACAGGGTCCCCTCAGTTAATTGCCCCTCCACCTCCAGGGTGTCCCATAGCTAACTAAACCCTCAGGGTCAGGGCTCCTTCCTAGACTATAGGTGGGAGGCAAGAACCCAAAACGAATTCAGGCTGTGGAGCCCAACAACCAAGGACCTCCTGCCATGCCACCATACGCCCTGACAGGTGATCCTGCTGAGTTGCAGAGCCTATGCTGGGGGCGAATAGCAAAAACACCAGCTGCAGAGGTCGTTCCAGGGATTAAGAAACAGCACTTGAGAAGCAGAGTGCCTGAGTGACACAGATCTGACCGCCAAATTCTCTTTCCCATGCTTGCTTAGTATAATATAATATTCAGTATAGTGTCACTTCACAGTGATTAATTACAAGGCCCGCTGATTGGCCAGTGTCTGGGGTGAGGGTGCCCCCTGGTGGTCACATTCTAGAGTAAGCCTGATAAGGACCAATCTGACCAATCAGAGAAAAGGCAAGGCCAAATTCAACTCCATTTCTTCCCAGTTACTCCTAAATATTTATGTGTACTTCTTATTATTAACTATGAACAGTCAGGCCTCGTGGTCACTCCTGTAATCACAGCACTTGGGAGACAGGAGGAACACATCGAGTTCAAGGCCAGTCTGAATAAAGTAGCAAGATTCACGTTACAAAACAAATGGAAAAAAAAAAAAACAAAAAAAAAAAACTTTCGTGTAACAGCACAATATCCAAAACCAGGAACTCTAACCTTGACAGAGTACTGTTATCTAACAGACACAGCCCACAGTCATATGGTGCCAAGTGCCCTGTGGTACCTTTCTTTATTGTTTTCGGTGCTTGGCTCCCTGGGGTCATGAACACGTCTAACATCCTTTATCTTTTACAACTGTCTCAGTTACTTTTCTCTCATTGTTGGGACAAAATACCCAATATCCAAAATTAAGGAAGGAGAAGCTTATTTAGCTCACAGTTACTGGAGGTTTCAGCCCATATTCAGCTGGCTCCAAGGCAGAGTGGCACATGGCAGAGGGCAGTTGTTCATGGCAGCAGAAAACAGCACGACAGCAAGAACCAAAAGGGAGTAGTGGTGGCTGCAGAGGCCAGTCTACCTCCGGCCTTCCTTGTGTAGCATTCAGGCTATCTGTCCCAGGGTTGGTATAGTACTCGAATGCATAATCCCAGCATTGGATCATGAATTAATCACAAACCCTAGAAGCCCACACTACCGACTTTCGGGGGACACCTAGACACAAGTCAAAACAACAAACTTGACACTGTTAAGAGTTCACCCTACCGATTTCATAAGCTATCCCTTAAGAAAGATATATCTGCAGTTTCCTCTTGGCTACATTCATATTGCACGTTTTGGACAGCAGTTGTACAGGTGTTAGGCTGGGTCCTTGGGACATAACAGCAGAGGGCACACGGTGTCAGTCTGTCTGAGTGCTGCTGAGGCTGACGCTAACTGCCTTTCCTGTGCATGTGGCGAAGTTAAGCCCAAGGCCAGCAAGGGGTAGATTTACCTCTGGTCACTCGAAGGCCATGCTCCTCAGTTCAGGGTAAATGTGACCAGGGTGGGGATAGCAGTGTTGGCTGCATGGTATCATCTAGACGGTCAGGCTGCCTAGAGCTCCCCCCAGTCCCCAGCACTGTCTGTTTGTATTTTTTTTTTTTTTTAAATTTTTATTTATTTATTTGTTTGCTTGTTGTGTTTGTTTCTTTATTTATTCATTTTGTGGCTGGCTCAGCCTGCCCTGGTGGTGGCGCTGGCGCAGCATGTGGTGCCGGGAGTCGAACTGCAGTCCCCACAGTTGCCTGAGCCCTCCTAAGCAGGCGCTTTAGACCACTGAACCATCTCGCCGGCCCTGTCTGTTTGTATTAAGACATTTTGTTTTACAAATGATATGAGACATGAGCATATTATCCTGGCTTTTAAAAAAATATTTTAGCACTTGGGAGGCTGAGGCAGAACTGCTATGACTGAGGCCAGCTTAGACCACACAGGGAGTTCAAAAACAGTCCAAAGGGCAGGGCGGGGAGAGGTTAAGCCAGAACTTCCCCTTTCCCAGTTCCCTCACCCTCATCCAGAAGTCACCACTGTTACCGGTCTGGTGTGAGATGCTCACTTACACCCCTTGAAAGAACACCACACAGTGTTCTCTTCCATAAATGGTCACCGCACAGATCAACCCTGTGGAAATTTCCCTGGCAGGACCTGGTGATCGAGCTAACAATTCCTACTGCATAACCTTGTTCTAGCATGTGGATCCAGGGGTTACTGACAGGCATCCAGGGTGTCGCCAGCATTCTTCTGTTCTGAAACACCACCTTCTGCACATGTTCCCCGACTTCTCTGAAGAGTCCACCTCCTTCTGGAAGCCTGATTCACACCTACGCCAATGCCCCAAGTGGACTTTGACTGCAAGGAATGGGTTTAATTCACTAAACACACAAGAGTGGTTGGGCTTGGGGTCTCTGCAAGCTACCAGGCTAGGGGTTGGCAGTATCTCAAGGATGAGAGACAAGGCTGTGTGGAGCTGGCAAGGGTCCAGACCCTCATCCTACTGCAACCAGGGCCGCTCTGCCTTCACCTCTGGTTTTCTATTAAGTGACTTCCCAAGACTCTCTGCTGTCTTTTAATTCAGTAGGTCCCGATGAGGTCTGACCCCTTAGTGGGCACAGGCGTCCATTCTGCCTTGTCTTCTGGGTTTGTTCCTGGTAGTGCAGCCTCTAGCTCCACTTGTTGGTGATGCCACGTGACTATACAAGAAGGTCTCTGTAGGGCCAGCATTTCTGGGTGTTGATCTGGAACTGTTGGCCCTTCTGCCGGGGGCTGGGAACCAAGACACCCCTGATATATCCCCAACACATCGTGCTCCACCCGTCAGGAACAGTCTCTGCATCGGACAGGCTCTGTGTCACACCTGAGGCCAGATTCGGCACTGCCAAGCCTCCCCTGCATTAGCGAGCCTGTTCAGTGCCCACTGGGGGGTGCTGCTCTCAGAAGTTCTCAAGAGTGCATTTTTAAAGCTTCCCAGGGGGATTGAGAGAACAGGTCAGGTGCCAGCACTGCAGACAGTGGGCCAGGCCTTCTCTGGTTGGCCAGGCCCTGTCACTTCCCAGGAAAACCTTGAGTCTGGCCTTTGAGGGCCAGGTAGATAGCTCAGCAGATTAAAGCACCTGCTTAGGCAGACATGGGGTGGAGGGGTGGGGGAACATGTCAATTCCCAGCATGCATGTTGGTCCTGCCCCCAGGGTGTACTGAGATGGAGATTGAGACTAGGTGTGGTAGAACCTGTAATCCCAGCACTTGGGAGGCTGAAAAACAAGAAAGATCACTACAAATCCAATCTGTGTAGTGAGACTCTGTACTAAGCACTTTTTTTAAAAAAAAAGCTAGGAAATCTAAAAGTCACTTTTTTTTCAAAGTTCCTTTGGAGAGTCTCAGCATTAATTAGAACCCATGGGAATCCCATCCAGGGTGCCCCAAAATGGGGCCTTCAGTGTCCTAGAAAGCTCATCCAAGAGCTACAAGCATGTCTGTAGGAGTCATATATCTGCAAGCAGGGCCTGGGGATCTGCACTTCTCCAAAGCAACAGTGTTTGCAAGGTTAGCAGGCCTGCTGTCATGTAGGTGCCCCACATTCTGGGTATGTTTTGGAGTGTCGTTTGATGAGTTTTTTTATTCCTGTATTATCAAAGGTAATTCTGCCTAGAAAGTTCTCCCTCCATACCTCTGAAAGACAAGGGAAACTGAGGATCAAAACGTAAAACAGCTTGTCCCTAGTCATGGTTCCATCAGCAGCAGAAACGGCCCTGGCCTGAGTCTTCTTGGTCCTACCTGGCCCCCAGCACTCCCAGTCCAATGCATGTAGCAGCTCTTGGTCACCTGAGGGTCCCCACGTGGCTGCCCTGCCACAGCCCTCTCTCTGTCTGAAAGGCTTTGACTTATAATACAGCAGAACTACCTGGCTTAGCCGACACTGCACACGTGTTGTTAGGTGGACTTTAGCCATGTATGCAAATACCCAACCTCCACACTTCCTTTCAGGCTTTGCAGAAAGTCAGAGACAAGAAGGACCAGTGTGTACAAACAGAACCCCACTTTATTAGCAGTTAGTTCAAGATTGTACATTAATGGAGGAAGGTTCCCACCTTTAACACAACCCAAAACGGCTGCTTCAAGAGCTCATGGGGTGAGCGGGCAGCACCCCTTTCCAGCCTCCCCCGCCCACCAGAGAAGGAGCCTCGCTGCTTCCCTGTGCCCCAACCCTCACAGTCAGCCCTCTACTCTCCCCAGGAAGCCACATGAATTTCATGCACAAGTTACAAAAGAAGCCAAGCCCTCTTGCTGACAGGAAAAGCTACCTCAGCCCTAGAAAGCCCTCTCTGCCCTCAAAACTCCTGTTCAGGGGAGCAGTGGGAGGGGTGGTGGATGAACTTCCTAGGACGAGACTCAGCTGCAGTCTCCCCCTCACCTCAGCACTACTGCACACAAGGCCCAAAGCTGTCTTTCTGGGCTTCTGAGCAGTGAGGGCATCCAGCCCAGGGTGGGCAAAGTGGAGACCCCCATCCTCACTTGCACTAGAGTAGAGCTGCTTACTGCCAGGATGTTTTCTAAATCCAGCTCTAGAGCCGGCTGGCTGATTCTATAGGTGGGGAAACTGAGGCCTTGGGAGGAAGACTGTCATGTAGTCACCAAATGTACCCAGTAGGACAAAAATTCACAGTTCCTGCCTCTGGCACAGTGCTCTTTTCCCAACACCACAGCTGGGGCAGGCATTTCCCCATCCAGGCTCTTCCTGCCGCAAGCCGGAGGTCCAGCTCCACTCCAGTGCATGCAGACCATAGGCTTCAACAAAGTGGAAACGCCAGGACCACATGGAGAGTGAGAGATGGGCACTGGGTCCCGCACCCTGCAGCCCACACCCAGGGTTGAAGAGGACAGCCAGGCTCAGCCTCCCTATGTCTCCTCCAGTAGTGCCCGCTGCCCCTTCCTCCAGCCTCCCCCAGTGCCCTCCCCTGAGCTCCTGCAGCTCCCACCTTGCCTCTCTGCTGGTCTGGCACGTCCTACAAGTGACAGTGGAGGTGCCACTCAGGCAGAAAGGAGCTGCTGAATTGGTGTCAATGGAAAATTGCCTTTGAGAATACAGGGATAAAGGAAATGGTTGGGCAACACCAGGCAAAAGCAGACATCTGGAAGGTAGGATTTCTACATGACAGCAGGCCTGCTGGCCTCACAGACATCATTATTTGAAAATAAGATGGGCAGAGAGAAGTTTTTAGCATTTGGGGAGATTTTTTTAAACATACCACAAAATAGAAAGTGGGCATCTTGGTTGACTCCAATTTCAACCCCAGGTGAGGGCCAGCGAGATGCCTCAGTGGTCTAAAGTGCCTGCTTAGGAAAGCTTAGGCAACCAAAGGGACCGCAGTTCGATCCCCGGCACCACAAGCTGTGTCAGCCCCACCCCCAGGGCAGGCTGAGCCAGACTATACATGAATACATCAAACCCAGGTGAGTTATGTGGAGAACAGCAGATGTTGCTCGAAAATCCCTGTCATCTGTCTTAGCTGTGGCCAGGATGCCACCTCTCAGGGACACAGGCAGAAGCATTTAAGGGTAAGTTTCAAGATGTCTACAATTTACTTTTAAACTAGGTCAGAAAAACATACCCATACAGAGAAAAGTACAAATGGGGCAAAAATCCTGATAATTTTCAGTCTAGCTGCTGGGCAGTGGGCATCTATAAAGGAACATTTGCTAAGATGTCTTTGGAACTATTCTTCCCACCAACACAGTGGCTGGGCCACCAATCCCTGCAGGTCCACCAGGAGTTGGCCTTGCTGGAGGCGGTGGCCTATTCTCAGTAGGTGTTGGAAACATTGGCTGCTCCAACACAGGCTTGGAAGATGCCCCACTCTAAATCAGACTCATCCTGAGTAACTGAGGCAGCTACTGGCTGCCCCACCCTGGGGCAGAAAAGGGTAGAGGGGACACAGAGTGGAGGTGGAGTCACCTGCACAATTTAAGCCCTTTCTCTCTGTCTTCTTTTTGGCCAAATACCAACAGGAAATCCACGGATGCTGAAAACTGACCATGCTGCCCTGCGCACTCTAGCTTCCTAGGTGAGCTAGGGGTCTACGTGGTCCTGAGCTGAGAGCCTCAGGACAGTGGAACCCCATCTCCTCACCCCCCTGGCTGTGTCCAGATCAGTGAGAAAAATATATCAGTGGGAAGGAACAGAGCAGCACTGACCTCTCCAGTCTCCTCAGGCAACAGGTCTGGTCCTGAGATTCCCAAAGAGCCGGGCCCGCATCTCAGCTGTCTCCTTAGCTCTCTTCCCTGCCTGCACCCACCTGAGCCTGGGGACCAGGACTGGAGGTGCTGCCAGCTTTTCGAGCTGTGTGTGGGAGCAGGCTCCGGCCCAGAGGGAAGACTTCCAGGTGGGGGTCGAGCCCCCTCAGGCAGACAGTCTCCACTGGCAGGCAGAAAGGGAGGGTTGGGGCTTGCACCACACAGTCCTGCTTCACTCTGGAAGTTGGGCTTTAGCTTGCAGCTGTCCACATGAGCAGCAGAGGACAGGAAATGGCTTTGTCCTCAGGCACTAAGCCCCCCACACCCTGCCAGGCCACTGGCCAGACCCAGGGGGAACCTGCCCTTGCTGTACACTGCAACATAGGATAGTTGCACCAAGTGTCCAGCCCAATGGGGAATGTGAAAAGAGGGAAGAGTGGAGAACACAGCTGGGGAGGGCCTCCCAACGGAGCAAGAACCAGAGCAGCAAATGCATGTCTGAGAATGAGGAGGCTCAAAGGCACCTGGCTGGGAAGAGTGGTTTGTCCCCATGGCCTGGAATGACCACAGCTGTGACTGAGAGAGGGACAGGAACTTGGCATTGAGTAGGGTCCCCCAGTGGGCTTAGAGGCAGTGTGGTATTGGAAGAAGAGCACTGGACTCAGAATCGGAGGCCCTGAGTTCAACTCTCAGCCCTGCTGCCCGCCCTGGAGGTGACATGGACCAAGCAGGCCCTCTCCCCTCCTGGACCTGCTTTGTAGGCATAAAGGATATGTCCCATCCAGGGTGCCAGAGTCTCCAGAACAAGATAGGTTCTCTAGAAAGTAATTCCCGGGTGTCTGGTGGAAGCTGAATTGGCAGTTGAAGGGGGCCAGGAAGCACCCCAGCCTTAGATACTTCACATTGTTAAAAGGGAATAGGAGCAAAACCCAAATAGAAACTCGTCAAGAGGTCTCTGCAAGGGCCTGGACACAGCTCTGTGGGTCCTGGGGACACCCACACCCAGGGCAGCCCCAACCTAGCACCATGTGAGGGGAGAGGGACAGGCCAGCTGGAGGAGCGCTCCAGCTCAAGCCCCAGCTACTTCCTTTGGCCCAGATTCCCCCAGGACCACTGGGCTTCAAGAAGCCAGACTTCCTAGAGAGAGCTGGTCTTCCCTGTATGTCACTGCCTCTGTTTCCCTGGGGTGGCCCCAATGGTTGTGGCACTTGGGAGAGGGAACAGAGGTCTCTCCCTGGACACTCCTATATTGTCTTCACAAGGCCTATACACAGTAGAGACACATCCTCCTTCCCTCAGAGCTCATTTTCTAGCACTAAGATATGATATCCTTGATACTGGGGATTACCACCATTATATAAGACTGAATTAAAAACAAACCCAACCAAAAAAAAAATCATATATATATATATATATATATGTAACACAGTGCAACCCCAGCACCCAGGGTTTGAACTCTGGCACCAAAGAAAAAAAATATTAAAATACTTTAGTATTTGAGAGGTTAGGGGGTCTCTGGGAGCCCTCCGCCACAGGTCACTTGGGCAGAGCAGCAGGTGGCTGCTCAGTCTCCACAGCTCTGCCATGTTGCCAGCCAAGGCAGTAGGTGGGCAAGATGTATGTACATGGGGACATGTGTACTGCAGACTCCTGACCCGCCTCGGCCCCTAACCACAGGATATACCGCATCTATCACACCCCAAGTGAAGGCTGGGTGAGATCAAGGCCTCTGGACCCAAATGGTATGGCAGCACTCATGGCCTTGGAAGAGGCCTTGAGGACTGGATAGGAACTTAGGGACCAGAGATTCTTTCCTCAAAAGGGAAGGTGAGATGGGAAGGTACTAAGCCAAACATGGAGGTATGGCATGAATCTCTTAAGGTGACTACCCTCATCCACCTGAGGACCACCTCTGGCACCCAATTGACCCCTGTGAAGGCCCTAGCTCAAAACATTCAGAGAAATGTCCAGTCTTTCTCCCTGGTTTGGCAAAAGACCCAGCTAGGCTCTTCTCCCTTATTGTCTGGAGGACAGGGAAAATATGGCAGCTAATACTGAGGGGCTACCCTGCTGGAGCAGGGGAGGGGCTGAAGAAGAGGGTGTGGTTGGTAGAACACAGTGAGGGACAGGAGAGAGTCTTATGGACTCCCTCCCACCAAGAAGTGGCCTTCCACCAACAGGAAGTGGCCTTCCATCAACAGGAAGTGGCCTCCCCCAGGGAGGCTTGTGAACAGAATGGACCTCTGGTGCTAGGAGATCCGGTAGGCCACAATCCAGCAGAGAAGGCTTTGAGGCGCTTATGGACCTGCCTTGCTCCTTCCGGCCCTGCATGGGCCTCAGCAGAATATTGCTTGTAAGTGCCTGGCCAGCCCAGCCTACTCTCTCTTTGCAGGTCAGTCTGGCTCAGCACACAGCGGGACGTCCCTGCTGTCACAAATGTTCAGTCTGGCAGTGGTGGCCTCGGCTACCTGGTGTTCTGGAGGTCCTCCCGCAGCCAGGTGGGCAACGTCTGGCCCATCTTGTACAGCAGTTTGGAAAGCTCGACATTGTGGTCCCGGTAGTAGTCCTTCAGGAAGGCTCGGGACTGCAATAGGAAGGTAGGCCAGGTCAGGGAAGAGGTGGCACCTGCCACTAGTCCCTCTAACACAACCACTCTGCTGGCACCATGCCACACACCTCTTATTTACACACAGTTCTCTGCTAAAGGCAACCCAGGTGTGTGGTGCACACTGGAATTCCAGCACTTGCAAGGTTGAGGCAAAAGGATCACTGTGAGTTTGAGGCCAGCCTGGGATATACAGTGAGTTCATGTCAGCCTGAATAAATAATAGCACCCTGTCTCAAAAAAAAACCCCAAAACCCAGAGGTACATCAGAGACCCCACCTCTCACCTGAGAAGCCCCCTTTGGTGCTCCAATCTCTGAAGCCACCTTTGTGCTGAGCATCCTGGCACTTCTTGGCCCTTGTTGCACCATGCTCTCTCCACTGCACACTGGCCCATGCATATTCCCCCTCCCTTCCCACCTAGTTCCACAAAGACAGGGAACACATCTGCTTACCCTCAAAACCCATAGCACCACCCTCCATGAAAGACCAGGTTATGGCACACCTGTGAGCCCTGCCCACACTCAGGGACCCCTGGCACTGACCAGCTGCAGTAGGCACTGTGGCCGCCACTTACATCCAGGTCCATCTCTGGGTATTTCCGGCCCTTGCTTTTGCCCAGACACTTGGTTTTTCCTCCTTCGAGCAGCTGGCACCAAAATCCTTTCTTTGGATCAAACCTGTGGCAGTGGGGAAGCCTTCAGTAAGAGCCAGCCCACCTCTCCCTCTATGAAGGTGGCATCCAGGAACCGCAGCGCCAGGAACTCAGGAAGCCACTGCTCATTGTGCCCTCCCCTCAAACTGCATTGACTATGGGGCTGATATGGGCTGCCTTTTGCTCCAAGTTTAGCCTTCTTGGCTACACTAAACTTGCCATCCTGGTTGGCCGCAAATGCTAGCTCCCACAGGCTTCTCAAGCTGAGCTGCCCCATCCTCCAGCAATTCACAAGCCAGACATCTGCCGGTCTGGTGTGCTCCTGGGAACTGCTGTGAGAGACATTCTCAGCGGTGAGGTACATTTTCTTTAATCCAAAAAGCCTTCTTTAGTCCTCCAACTTCAAGTGACAACAAGGTACAGGAAAAAAAAAAAAAGTGAAAGTAGGTTCTTTTGCTTTTTAATAAACTGTACTTTTAACAAAAAAATGGAAGGGTATTTGTGTTTGCACTCCAGTGCGGACAATTTTGTATTATGGAGTAAATTTCAGGAAGGACAGAGCAAGGCTGCCTTGCATGTGCAACAGCACACTGTCTTTCACAGAATTTCTGGGAGATGAATTTAGAAGCAGTTCCTCAGAAAGAGGCACATTGGCAGCCCAGGCACCATTAGAGTCTGAGCGAGAAGTATTGGGCAAACACAGTTCACTCAGGCAGATGAAAGCAAAAGATTTCTGTAGGGGCCACAGGGTAAGCAGAGGGGACAGTGATGAAAACAACAGCAGCTACCATAACTAGCACTCAGTGAGCCAGAAGGTGCACACACAGGTTGTTTGTTACCCAATTCGCTGAGGCTAGGGGCTGGGGATTATTCTTCTCACCGTAGTCTACACAGGAGGAAGATGAGCTGGAAAAACTAAGGGACTCATCGAATGTCACAGAGCTAAGTGATGGCTCTGGGGCCAGGTTCTGTTACCCCACAGCCTGTGCCTATGACTGCTCCCCAGGCTGCCTGGAGGGGGAGGGGCAGATCTTCCCTTTCTACCCTGTTTTGTTTCTTCCTTTCCACTCTCCCTTCTCCTTGAGCTTTCAGCACTGTGAAGCGGGGAACTCTCCTGCATCTGGCTTTGCAGAAAGCAGCAAAGAGGGAGACTTGAGTCTTCTTCTCTTGCACCCCTCCTTGTGCCAAGTACATCCCTTGTCTGGGACACAGAGGAATAGGGCAGACCCTCCTGCCCTGCCCCTGGAATGCAGGTCAGCACCTGCAGTACACCTGCACCAGCTCCAGGGGAGTGGGCTTATTGCCATCACAAAATATTTCCAGTTTCCTTTTCCTAAAATTATATTTCAGTCAAAATCTAATGCTAGGGAACTCTCTGGGAATGTAGGCTGCTCATTGTTGGTCTGACTTACATGAGACACGCTGAAAGCATGAGGCTCAGACTAAACCACTGAAGAGAACACTCAGGTTGTTCAAGCTGATTAGTGAACAGATTCATCTGTCAATGCCTTCTCACCATGCACACTTCTTACGCAATACAGGGGATTGAACCAGGGGCCTTTGCACTGAACAACAGCCCTAGACACCCTCCCACACACACACATACACCTCTCTTTTCTTTCTCCCCCTCCTCTTTCTTTCCTTAATGAGAGAAGGTCTAAGTCAGTAAATTGCTCAAGCTAGGCTCAAACTTGTGATCTCCCTGCCTCATTTTCCCAGAGGACTAGGACTACAGGTGTGTACCACTGTTCCAGGCTACCTCCCTTTTTTACTGACATAGCTTAAGTCAGATTAATATAGTGGTGCCTAACACAGTGGTTCACAACCTCTATTTTCTCCATAATTCTGGCTACAAACCAACTGGATGCAAACTGAGTCAAATCTCCCACTAAGGTCCACACTGACCTTAACCAGTGATTTTGATTCTGTTCTTGCTCAACTCAGTCTGTGGCTCAGATTATAGAGCAAATCAAGATCATGAACTGAGGTGTCACTGTGTCACCGTTACTGCCATAGCTTTGAGGAAAGTGGTGCACACTCCCTACTGCCTCTAATGTACTGTGAACATTAGCTTGTCAAACCTTTGGTTGCACAGCACAGAGGCCTGATGAGGTAGATCTACCTGTTGAAAGCCAGTGCGATACTCACGCCAAGGTTTTATGGTAGTCAATGGTGTTGGTCACCCCAAGGAATTTCTGCACTGTGTCCATTACCTTGGCAGGTTCTGTTCGCAACAGTTTGCCGTCCAAGACCAGAATCTGGGAAGAAGGAAAGGGAGAAGGGCTACCTGGACTTGCTTCCCCCTGGGGGCAGACAGAGCAGCAGGCAGGGGCCTGGCTGCAAATGTGGGCCCTGGTACACTCCAGAGTCAGCTTCTTATTCTACCTCTGAATGGCAGGGATCCGTGCCCAAGACTCCATGCTCTGGGGTCTAACTCCCTGAGCTTTGCCAGCACTGTCTATCCCACATAATCCCTCAATAACCCTGTTCTAACCCATGCCAAGCTTCCAGCCTACACTCCACATCTGCTCTAGACTTCAAAGGGTTTCTCCAAAGACCTCCTGGGATCTGACCCCTGACCCTTGTTCTTCTATCCCCACACCCCAGCCTCCCCACACTGGCATCCACCCAAGATTTCTGCACCAAGGTAGAGCATGCCTTCCTGAGGCCTAGCAGGCCTACCTGGTTGGCATGGAAGGAGCTGAGCCAGTGCTCGATGTGGGTGGCGTACCAGCCAGGGACCAGGCAGCGGCTCTGCAGGGTACGCAGCTTCGAGGATGCATCTGGGCCGGCTGTGATCACCTCGTGGAAGGTGTACTTCAGGGCCACAGGGTCATCATGGGCGCGCTGGTGCTGGGGGGAGCAGAGAAGTGGGCATGGCACGTGGGGTACAAAGGAGAGTCCACTAGCCATGGGACCACAGCCCATGAAGTGCAGGAAACCCTGGACCAGAGGCCAGCCCTCACTGTGAGTGACTTCCTCACAGGAAGTCACTGGCCCTACAGCTCCAATGTTGCTATCTCTGCAGGACTGGAGTTTTCCTGTACTGGTCATTCACACTACTTCTGAGGTTCCTGCCTGACCCACAGACCAGCACATGCTGACTAACTCACCTTTCTTTGCATATTCATGTCAAGAAAACTCAGTGATGCTTCTCTAAACGCAAAACTAGAATCGGCTACCACATATGGAAGGCAACCATCAGTAAATATGATAAAAATAAGGAATATTCCCAAACACCGCCACATGTCTTCCCTAGACCCCAATCCCAAAACAGACACTCTTTTTGTTAGAAACAGGGCTTGGCTATCTTAGAAAGACATGGGAGCCACTCGCCCTAAACTGAGCACTGGAGAACACTGTAAAGGGAGAAATGCTGAGACTGAATCACGGAAAGTCAAGCCATGGGCCATGAGCATCTGCAGGATTCTTACAGTCCAGATCCTGGCAGGGCATAGCGGTGCACACCTATTATGCACTTTGGTGACTGAGGCTGAGTAGGAGGATGATAAGTTCAAGCCCAGCCTGAGCAATTTAATGACTTAGAAAAAAAAAAAAAAATTAAAAGGCACAGTGGGTATAGCTTAGTAAGAAGGCCCTGGGTTTGATCCCCATGCAGGGGGAAAAAAAAAAAAACATCCAAAGGTGGGGTTCACCACCCAGCAGAAAAGTTTAACTACAAGTAGTATGATGAGCTGTAAAAGGCTTAAATCAACAGCCTCCAACATTGCTAGTTTCACCAGTAACCCACTGCAATTATGGAACATTGACCTATTTATACAATTACTTCCTCTTAGTTCAAAGACAAGAAAATTTTCTTTCTTTACCAGTATCGATTAGAAAACTTATCACATCTACACTCTGTGCTATGTATAACCACTACAAGGACAATAAACATTGTGTCAATTATTGCGAATGTACCACTAATATGTTTTGAAACTGTCATATTGATATTTCTTATTAAAAGTAATAAAAAACAAATATCAAATAAAAGAAAAAAAAACTGGGGTTCACCCACGAGATGGATGATGCCCCTCCCAGGGTGACCACTGGGTCGCACTGAGGGTCACCCCACACACAGGCAGGGAGTATCATCTTCCTGACCTCCTTTCCAAAATAGGCAGCCGCCTTCTTCTCCTTCCAGCTCACTGCTGGGTTTCTGGGTAGGAATGGGTCTCCCTTCTGCTCATCTCCCTAACCTTCCTTGACCAGGCATATGAGAAAGAACAAGCCTTTGAATCAAAGGAGCTAGATCCAAAAGCCACCACACACAACTTAGGTCTTTCTCTCTCACACACACCCCCTCTGCCTTCCAGAAAACTGCTGTGAAGCTCCAGGGAGAGCCCAAAGTTGGGCACTGTCATGAGCTCAGAGCAGGGTACCCTGGCAGCTGCTGGAAGCCCCCCTGTGTCCCCCTTGAAAGCAGCAGGCATATACATGGGAGAATGCAGAGGAGAAGCCTGCAGGGTTCTAAATTTTCCTACAAAGACAAAGCCCACAAGAGAAATAAGAAGCTAGGACATGAGCAAAAGTCCTAGAGTACAAAAGGGAAGGCTTCTCCCTCAGACTCCAGCAAGGTTTCCTAGGGACAGGAGCAAGGAGGACTGCACTTGCTGGCCCTGCGGCAGACATTGTGAAGCCCTAAGCACCAAAGCATCCAGTGCAGGCTCTCAAAGTGGCAGTGAGCTACAGAAGGTGGCTGGCCAGCAGAGGCCTTCCCAGCTAGGATAGCTGACACTGTCCCACTCACCATGCACTGCAGCTGTCCCCAATACCAAGAGCAGGCCTGGCCCGCTGGCATGACCAGGGTAATCAGGTTCCTGGCCTGAGGCACCAGGGCCACTGATGAATCAAAGCACATAGCAGTGTGGCCTAAAAGGACTGATAGGCAGGAGAGGGACTCCAGACCAGGCTCATTCTACAGGCTGCCAGCACCCCTGTAAGCATGGAGGGATGCATTCATTAGAAATTAAATCAGGCCAGTCATGGTGGTGCACACCCAGAGTCCCAGCACACCTGAGGCTAAGGCAGGAGGATCACAGTAAATTTGAGGCCAACCTGGGCTATAGAGTGAGTTGAACTATACAGAGACCCTGTCTCAAAAGAAAACCAAAGGCCAGGGAGATGGCTCAGCAGTCTAAAGCGCCTGCTTAGGAAAGCTTAGCAACTGCAGGGACCGAGGTTTGATCGCTGGCACCACATGCTGCGCCAGCCCCACCCCTAGGGCAGGCTGAGCTGGCCATTAAAAAAAAAAAGGAGGAGGAGAAGGAGGAGAAGGAGGAGGAGGAGGAGGAGGAGGAGGAGGAGGAGGAAATTAAATCAGGACACAAAGACAGAGGAAAGAGGAAAGTCCTGGCTCTCATCCACCTCAGCAAGAATGAGGATCCATCCCTCGAGTGTATCAGGTGTCAATGCCCCAACTCAGACCAGCAGGTCCTATTTCCTGGCCACCTCCAAGTTCCCACTTCTGCCCACACTGTGGCCTGAGAAGCTACAGTCAGCATATACCCAGACACAAAAGCCAAGCTGTCCCAACATTCAGGCACCACCTCCCACGGGGGTTGGATTCACAGGTCAGGTCCCACACAAAGCTACAATCAGTAGTGAGCAGTGGTAAGTACTCTGTATCCATTCCAGGCCAGCCTTACCAGGGAGGCAGGACTCACCTGTCACCTCATTCCAGACACATGGCTCAGGACCGGCTGGAGCAGGTGCTTCCTGACACTTCTGAATGACGCTCAGACAGAGATAGCACCCTGCACCCAGGGCTTCAGCCCACCTCTGCTCACCTGGTACCAAGAGTAGGCCCGGTCTGCAGGGTTGATGAGGATGGTAAGGACCTTGGCCTTGGGCAACAGGGCAGCTGCCCGCCGCGGTGCCACTTCCGAATCAAAGTAGTTGGCACTCTTCTCAAAGTAGAAGTCAGAGGTGGTGTTGGAGGGGATGGGGAAGAACTCCATGTACCTGTGGGAGGCCAAAGTGGGACTCTGGAGCAAGGCCAAGAGGAAGGGACCCCTGGGTGCCACGGGAGGGATCATGATCCCTCAGAAGGCACCAGGCAGGATGCCTCAGCCCAACCAGGACTCCTCCAGCAGCACTTGAGGGAATGGCCACTTAGTCAGCCAGCACTTTGGAATTCATTCCATCCCAGTGGAGGCTGCAGGGTTGGCGGATTGAGAGGATTAAGACTCAAGGTGTGATGTGGGTTATAGGAAGTGGAAAGGGTGATGAGTTTCCAGCCTAGACTCAGAGCCCACAGGTCTGATGCTACGCACTTAAGCTGACAGGCCTAACTCTGCCGCTAGGGGGCGAGGTCCGCCAGGCAGGGAAGCACCCTCCACAGGGCAGGCTTGCTTTACTTATGCACAGGCACTCTGTGCTGTGGAGCTCAAGACAAAAGGGGAGGCTCACATCCTGACTGCATGCCCCGCCAGCCTGCTGAGGGTGAGAGAGAGCACAGCTTTCCAAACCAACGTTTCATATCGCGCCCGAGGGACGACCATCTATACAAAGGACCCTACTGAAAATGAAAAGAACTGTATAGACCCTGGAAGGGGGGCACCTATTCATGAAAAGCCAGGACATGACTTTAAGGAGTTGTGGCAAGCAGAAGGTACCCCAGTTAAGAGTGTAACAACTCTGCCCAGGAAGCTGAGCTTCTCCACAGTGCTCCCCAGGAGCACTATAAGAGTACTCAGGGGCTTGACAGGTTTCCATGCTTTCCTACAAAATCAGAATCTTGGATAAGAAGCCAAGGAATTTCCCTCTTTCCTCCTTCTAAAACTTTCTGTTTATAACACTTAACTTGAGAAAGCTCAAAAAGCAAGCTTTGCTTCCTTAGCCTATATCAAAGCCATTCGGTAGCAAAGTTCACCTTCTTTATCTTATCTCATGTGAACAAATATTCACACACTTTGGTACACACCTACTAATGTACTACAGGTGGGTGCTGTCCCGGGCTCTGCTGAAGAAGTGAAGGATGTGGCTTTGCACTATATTACTTTTCCAAATCCAGGAAGCACTGGTTTCCAACAATATCTCTGGCCATAAGAGGTTTTAGGTAAGAAACCAGACAAACCAGAGACAATAGCTAATGGATGGCTAGTTATATGGATGGACAGATTCAAGCAAGACAGATGGGAAAGAAATGATAGTAAGTAGAGAAATGCACACAGAAAAATGTAGAATCGCTCCAAATCCCTCCACCTAGATAACCTGTAATATAATCATTACAAATAAGCTGACACATGTACATACGAGTAGGGAAAGATACAAATTGAAAAACTGTTGGATAAAACAATGCATGTTGCCTCCACTAACACTAAAAGTAACCACTATGGAAGGTGCTGGCAGGAAGCCACAAAAGTGACCACCTGCCCAGTTGAGCCTGAAGGCTGGCCAGCACATTAGAAGCGTATACAAGGTCACCCTATCTCCACAGCTAGACATACACAGTGGGAAAGGCCAGCTCTCAGCTGGCATGCACACTTGGATGTCAGCCCTGCTCTGTCACCAGCAGATCTTGGGACCTCGGGGACTCCTCCCTCCCCTCTTCTAGGAGGCAGGATGCTTCTGTGCATGCAAGGGAAGGGACACCCTCCAACCTCCGCAGTCTGTGACCTGGGCAGCAATGCAGAGGGGGCAGAGGGCTTCCTCACCAAGTGTCCTGTTTGTGACAACATCCTCCCACCATGATTCAAGGGTCACTGCTCCTTGTCCCTGTTTACAGGAACTTTAGCTGTGTATGAGCAAGCACCAGCTGCTTCCTGCTGTGTCCACAGTGACCTCCCCATGCGGCTCCATGATGGCCTTCCTGTCCTGTAGTGGACAGGGACAGAGCCCCACTCACTTACCAGTCAATGCCTTTGTGATAGTTGTGGCCATTAAAAAATTGGATCTCCTCAAAGGTCTCTGAGCTGGGGTAGTTGCTGCTTAGGTCTGGATGCATTCCCAGGAATAAGTAGAGGGCTGTGGTGCCTGGAGGAGAGGAGGCATTGATGACCACACCCCACCCCTGAACAGAAAGATGGAGTTTGGGTTCTGGGCCTGGCTCCCCAGTATTAACCTAGAAGTCCTTGAAAAGTCCTTTCCCTTCTCTGGGTCTTAGTTCCTTTATCTGTACAGTAAAGAAACTGCTAAATCCAGGATAATAAGTATAGGGCTTGTCTGTGGACACTACAGCTCCTGTGCCCCTTGCAGACATCACTAATCCATTACAGCATTCTGCATCACTACGTAAGACTTGACCTCAGAATTCTCATCACTGCACTCTGACAATCACATCCAGTTGATTGTGGTCTCTGCAGAATCTCAGAGCTAGAGGCTTTTGATAGTCCTTTCCAGCTCTGGGCCTCTATTTAGTCTGGTACTTGGAAGAAGCTCAGGAAAAAGAAGGCTCTGACTTGTCCTCTGTTGATGGGAAATCATTGAAAAGCCAACTGCTGGCTCCAGTATCTTCTCTCCGGGCTCCCCTAGTCCTCTGGGAGATAATTTATCTACTCCCTATGGTGTGAGCTTATGGTTTATATCCTCCTGTGAGAGTACCCAGAAGAGAAAAAGAAGGCTGCAGAGTTTGGTGATCAGGAGTATCAGCCTTGGGGTCACAGAAACCAAGTCTCAAGACTGAGAACTGGCATTTTTTAGCTAACTGTGCTACTTCACTTCTCTAAACCTTGAGTTCCTGGTCTGTAAAACAGGAGTAGCCATTTGTGCTATACAGTGTCATGTGAATGGCAAGTGCTTAGCAACCACACCACCACTTCTCCATCCTACATCTCTGGCAAGCATGATTAATGGATTATGGTCTGCTCTACATTAAATCAGTTTTGCCTGGGACAACTCAAACTTTCAGAGCAGCTGATCTGAGCTTCTTTCTCTCAGAGACTTACTCAGAGACTCCTGGAAGAACTCAGAGAAAGCACCCTCAAGGTTTTTTTTTTTTTTTTTTTTTTGCTGGGACTGGGCCTTGAACTCAGGCTCTTGTGCTTGCCAGGTAAGCACTTATTCTACTGAGCTATTTCCCTGCTCCCCCTCAGGCAATTATTAGGTACTCACAAAAATCCCATGCTGCCCTCTTCACACTCCTATGCAGGTAATTCCTCTTCACCCCAATTCTGCTCTCACTTCTGGGAGGGAATGGGGCATGGGGCCATGGCTAGGTGATCCCCATTATCCCACAGAGGAGACAGCAGGGAGTAAGGAGGGCTAGGCAGAGGGAGAGACTTGCCGGTTTTCTGAGGGCCAATGATGAGGAGCTTTGGGAAGCGGTCACATGTCTTCTCCTTGGACCAAATGTCTTTGTGGCGTTTGTCCTCACAGGGGTCCTAAAACCAATAGTGGAAGAAATGTGAGGGAGGCCCAAGAACTCCATGAATGAACTCCAGGACACATGGGCACTGAGCTTTTCTAGCCCTGACCTCCAAATGTCACTGCTACCTCCAACCTCCAGACACTGATCGTGACAGACAGAGACCATTTCTGGTGCATCTCAGATCCCCAATAGACCTTGGCAAAATGCCTGTCTATGCGCTTGGCACACTCACAAGCCCTTGTTAAATGAAGTTGGACAAACAGTGTCTAGACCAAGGGTCAGAAAACTTTTCCTACAAACTCTGGTGCATGTTCAGTAAACATCGCAGCCTTCAGATTCTGTTGGGTTTCTTCTGCTTCCAGGAATATCATGGCCAAGTGCCTGTGAAATTTTCATTACACAAACAGACCACAGGCTAGATCTGGCCTATGAGTCACAGTTTATGGACCCTTGGTCTTGACTATGAGACACTACCAACTCTAGCTCCTGCTTCTAATTTTTAACAGTGCCCAGGAGTAGACTTTCTTGGGAAATGCCTCCCTAAATCCTCCCAACAGTTTCATCCTAGAAGCTCAGAATCTGCTGCAGTTAAAGGGGCCTAAGACATTATCTAAGAGATGATAAGCTTTTCTGTTTTGGATTTTTTTCTCTTCTTTTCTTTTTGTTTTGCTTTTGAGACAGTATCTCACTTGGTAGCTCAACGTAATTACTCCTGCCTCAGCTTCCCAAGTGCTGGAATAACGTGATTTTTTTCCAGGGGTGTAAGTGTGCGTGCATGCACGCCTGTGTGGAAAGGTATGTGTCTATACACATAGGAGCACATGTGTGTGTGCACAAAGCAAGTGTACCCATGCTAGCTGGCAAACAGGCACTTGAGTTCTCATTTGAGAGAAGGCATGAGGTATGCAGGTCAAGCACATGCTGCAACTGGAAAGCATTCCATCCCCACACCAAGGTGCTGGCTGCCTGTTCCCACCTGCCAGAGAGGGTCCTTCTCTTCAGAGAAGATCTGGAAGTACTTCTGCGCCAGCTGCACGGGTGGCAGCGTCTGCAGCCGCAGGTTGGTCCAGGAGTGCAGGAAGCGCACCAGGTGCTTGAAGGTGTACAGGCCCAGGCGGTCGTTCCCATAGTTGGACAGGTGTGTCATAAAGATGCTGATCTGCTCCAGGGAAGGGGAAGAGGGAACAACAGCTGGGTCGGCTTCTGAGCCCTTGACCCTACCTTAGACTCTCTAGCTCTGCCTTAGTTTGCAGAACCACCCAATAACCAGTGCAAGATACACTGGAGTCATCATAACCATGCTGCATGACCATGGCTTGAGAACAATCAGGATAATCCAGGTCTAAATGACCCCCAACATCACAGCCCCACAGTGAAAGGTTGCTTGATGCAGGAGCTATTTGTGCTTTGGTTTTGCCCTTGGAGGGAGCAAGTATGTAGGGAAAGAAAGGAGCAATCAGCCCATAAAGCTGAATAATAACCACCTGACATTTACCTAGCATTTTTTTTAACTTAGTATTATTAAAGTATGGATAATTGTTTTCATTTACAGATATGGAGAGGGCCACATAGTTCAAGTAGAATCTTATATGTGTGTGTTGACTGTGGATGGACATGTACACACATACATGAAGACTGGAAAGAGAACATACACAAAATAAAGAAAAAGAAGCTCTGATTCTTTAGTCCAGATTGTGCAGCAGAGGGACAGTGCCAGTACTGGACTGCAGGTCCCTTGACTCCCAGGCCCTCCCGCCAGACTCCCTGCCCAGCGTGGGCTGCTCAGGAGTGCTCCTCATACCAGCTGCAAGTTGCAGAGAACTCACAGGATTGAGGAGCACTGTGAGGAAGAGCTCGCCTCCATTGATGATTTTGTCCAGCTCACTGGAGCCACCAGGGTACTCGTTGTAGAAGATAGTGTGTGTGAAGAGGCCACATGTCTGCCTCGGGAGGACCTGGGAGATGGAGAGAGTGGCTGTGGCATCTCCAAGCATGGAGAACAATGGGGGAGAAGGGTCCCTCAGGAGAAGGCCCAGGGCATTTTCTCAGAAAGGAAATTTTCCACAACCCCCATTGTACAAGTCCCTGCTCCCAGAGTCTCAATGGCTTACAACATCTGTCCTACTCTGGCAAATTGCAAGCCCTTGCTATTTAACAATACACAGCTCTTTGATACACAACATAAGCAGGCCCAAAGGATGGCAAGGGTCCTTCCCCTAAAGTGCCCACAAAATCCCTTGACCTGAGAGCCTTGCCTGGGCATAGTCAAGGTCATACACCAGCGTGGCTATTTGCTGTCGTCTCCCAGCAGGAAACCAAGCACTGGGGAAGCATAGCAGAGGCCTGCCTTGCCAGGGTTTTCTTCCCAGAGTTCACGTGAGCCCCTGGTATGGGGGAGTGTGTGTGTGTGTGTGTGTGTGTGTGTGTGTGTGTGTGTGTGTGGAGGGGACGGAGAAATAAATGCACAAAGCCTGTCTTCTCACAACTGGCCCACTATCAAAGCTTTAAGCCAGATGTCCCCCAAAAGCCTCATGCTCTCAGAAGTGGGGCTTTTGGGAGTGACTGGATTAGGGGTATATGACACTGAATCAGTTTACTGATTGGTTTAGCATAGTTCTGAGTGTGGGTGATGGATTTACTAAAGACAGAAGACCCACACTAGGTGTGGATGCCACCAACAAATAGGCTTGTAGCTGGGCAGAATAAAAAGGGAAAGAAGGAAGGCTCACTGCTTCATGCCTGCCATGCCACAGACTGTTTCTCCTCTGTCATGCTGCCCTGCCGTGGAGACAGCTGACTGTGGACTGAAACCCTATAAACTGCAAGCCAAATAAACCTTTCCTCCTAAGTATTTTGTCCCAGCAACAAGAAAGTATCCAAGACACCCACTTTGATTGATGACAATTTAATCCTACCAGGCCAAGAACTCTGGAGTCATCTTTGACTCCTCTCCTTCTTTCACACCCTACATCCAGTGTGTCAGCAGCTCCTCCAAGCCCTAACTTCTAAAAAGCCCAGCATGTGATTATGTTCCAGTTTTGCACCCAAGTCTAAGCCACCACCATCTCTCCTTCAGAAGACTCCAGGGCCTCCTAACTAGCCTGCTGGCTTCTGGTTTTGTACCCTACGCCCTGCTCTATACCTTAGGTGGAATGATACAAATCCTTTTCAGATACAAATCATGCTCCATTTGAAACCTTCACATTTTGCCTAAAAGCTGAAGCCCATCAGTGGTCAGCCTCACATGGACCTTCCACCTAGCCCATTGCCCTTCCCACTTCCTCTCCAGCCTGTCTGGCACTTGGTCCCCTCCAACCACACTGGTTCCTTGCTTCTCAAATCCACCCAGGCATAAGTCTACCTCCGGGCCTTTGTACTTGCTATTTTCTCTGCCCTAGCTGTCCTCCAGACAGCACTCCACTCTCTCTCTTCCCTGCTTCATTATCACCAGAGCAGTTATCTCTACTCCGGACCAAGATATGCAACTATGATATACTTTTCCCATTCTTAAGTGCTGTATAACATCTACCTCCTACCACTTGCATGTCAAGTTTACAAGGACAGAACTTTCCTTAGTTTTGAGCCCTTCTCCATGCCCTGTGCCTAAAAAAGGGACAAACACTTTAGAAGCTCAAGGGCAGTGCTCAGATGAGCAGATGAATCTAACAGAGCTGCCCTAGATCTTCATCAGAGTCCCCTTTGAAGAATGTTATCCCCTAATCCTTTGTCGCAAAGCTAGGAAGGAGCTCATAGAAGGGGCCAAACTGGTGGCCGACCTTCCCCAGATAGCCTCAGAGGTCAAACTAGTAGAGGAACCTGCTCCACCCCCACCCCACCCTAGGGACAGCACATGCCTGGTGCCTCCACCCCCAGCTCTGGGCCACTTGCCATGATGCCATTGTGGATGAAGCCACGACGGTAGCGGGCTGGCTTCAGGTGTGGGTACTCCTCTGTGCTGGTCACACGGATGCTCCACACCTGCTTCCATGCCTCATACAGCTGCACATGCACAGGGTACACACCTGAGTGGTGGGGCGCCACGGCATACCCCATGTCTGTGGGGATGCCATGCTCCTGGGGAGAGGACAGTCAGGCCAAGGTGAGTGAAGATGAGTGTCCTTCATTTGTAGAAAACGAGAGAACCGTCAGAGGTCACAACAGTGGGCCACTTGGCCCAGGCCCTCACAGTGCAGATGAGGAAGATGAGGCCCAAAACCTTACTTAAGACTGAGTGACTGGTAGGGATGGGACTAGAATCCCAGTCTCCTAACTCTCAGGCCAAAGTGTGGGTCTTTCATCCGAGAGGCACACACTCCACAGTGAGGGGCTAGCACAGGGTTCTTCCTGTCCTGCTTGCCTCCAGAGACACCCTCCCATGGAGCCTTCACAAATGGGGCTGTTATCTTGAGACTTCCAGGAGACAGAGGCTAAAAAGGCAGCTCACCCCAGGCCAGTATCAGGTTGAACTGCAAAAGCAGCAAGAGGCCAGCAGCTCAGACCTCCCCGCCAAGCCCAGCCCCTGGCCCAGCCGGTTCTGTCCTGTAGGGAATCTTACTCACGACAGCGAACTTCTTGTTCAGGGCCATCTGCTCAGCCAGCACGGACTGGTTGTGGAAAAGGTGGGGCTGCATGTGGCTCCACATGTGGGGGAACCACCAGAACTCCTTCACATATGACAGCAACAGGTCATCCCCCGCATCTTCAGCATCTGTACCTGCAACCCACACAGACAACTCAGCCTAGCGAGGGAGGCCCTGTGCCCTGCCTGGCTGGAGATGGAGCACATGGCTGTGGCATGCCCAGGAACTGCCTAGACGCTAGCTGAGCTCCAGTGCAGAAGGAAACAAGAGCCTGGTCCAGAATCTGGGTTCCAGTCCACCATGCATCATTGGATCAGTGAGTAACCTTGGCCATGAAACTGTACTCCCTGGACCTTATTTGGGGCACACAACAATCTTTTTTTTTTTTTTTTAATTTTTATTTATTTATTTATTTGTTTGCTTGTTGTGTTTGTTTGTTTCTTTATTTATTCATTTTTGTGGCTGGCTCAGCCTGCCCTGGTGGCGGCGCTGGTGCAGCATGTGGTGCCGGGGATCGAACTGCAGTCCCCGCAGTTGCCTGAGCCCTCCTAAGCAGCGCTTTAGACCACTGAACCATCTCACCGGCCCGCACACAACAATCTTAAGGGTTCCTCTATCCTCTTATTCTAACTAGGATCCTAGTCCACTGGGTTACTGTGTTCTGCATACTGGTCTGCAGAGGCTCTTTGGGTATGTACAGGATGCCCTACAGGATGCCTCATCCACATGTATAACTATAACCACCCCAATACACTATGGATGAAGCATATAGCAACAATGCAGAGAGAAAGCCAGCATCACTCCTATTTTGCTTTGGGGCTACTGCACATTTTGCCCTCCATCCTGACTGCCGGTTTTGCCCAGAGTCACTCAAGAGAGGCAGTGCTCACAGTGGCCCAAACAGAACACAGCATGAGGGAATGGTCACCACAGATAACCAGGTCTGCAGTCCCTCTTGCCTAGTTTGGCAAGGACCATGGGAGGAAACCGAGAAAGCCCAAAGAAGAAAGTGTGAACCAAGTGACCTTCGGTCTCAGCCTCTACCCTTCTGACTCTAAGCAAACCCAAGACACCTATTACCCAAGGGTAGGTGCAGTTACAGGAAGTTTTCACTTTCTATGCTATGTATTTCTGCAGTGTTCTTAAAATTCAATCAAATTCTCTTATAAGTGGGAAAAAATAGTATTAAATAGTAGCAGGAAGGAGACAAAAGAGCAGATACCCCATCTAAGATGGAAAGGCGGGGGCATGTGTCTTCCCTACCCCAAACCCCCAGGGGCTACGATTGCTCTTGCTGGCTACTGGCTCTGGGATAACAGGGTCCATCTGCCCACAGAGTGGGATGGCAAGCAACCCACTGCCCTCATGGCATAGTACCCCAAGGATGGAGCTATGAAGGAGGCCTAGCAGGCGACAGTGGGAACAGGGCCACATACCTGTATGGAAGAATTTCCCTGAGTATCCCAGGTTGAAGGTGAAGTTTGGGATGTGTGTGCGTAGCTCATTCTGTGTGTCAAACAGGGCCTAGGGTAGGCAGAAGAAAAAGGCAGGCCTGAGGAAATGCTAGGAAGGCCTGCTCCACCCACTGAGGGCCCAAGAAGTGGCCTGCATCACAGAACCAGCTACAAAGCTTGCAGAGATTCGTAGGAAAGGAAAATGAACATGTGCAGGTTTAGGGATGACTATGGCAGGAATCTTGCCTGGGTCCCACCTCCAACATTACAGAACAAGAAAATTTTGGACTCTTCAAACGTTATGAAGAATGCCAAGAGCACATGCCACTATGGCAGATGCCCTCTGCACACTGGAGTCCTGGCCCATGGTGTGAAAAGACCTGTACTTTAGCAGGCTCTGCTGTAGTCCTTGCAAGCTTCACTTCTCTGGGCCTCAGTGTCCTCAACTATCAAGCAGGCCAGATAATCTCTCTCTCTCTCTGAAGGAGTTCTTGGGAGCATGATGTGTGATACTGCATGGAAAACTGCTTGACATTTGGTGAGGGATGAGAGACAGTGGCGGTATTTACTTCTGTGGTCACTGCCACTATAAGCACAGTATCTTCACACAAAGGAGTTCTTCTCAGCAGGGTGCAAGGCTGATGTCAGGGGATCACAACTTCTCCAAGGATGTGCTCTGGCTCAGCACCTTGCTGTCCCCATGCATGGCACACACAGCACTTTCCAAGCCATGAAGGGACACTGACCCCGCCAACACATGTAGCTGGACCCCAGCATACATGGTTCACAGGCTGCTGAGAACTCGCGACCATCTGCTTTTGGGACACACTGCACACTCAACATCCTGATCTTCCCAGGGCTAGGCTGTCGTCAAAGCATCTGACCAAGGCCAGGTCCTGCCTAAAGTCTGAGTGCTCTAGGGGCATGGCCTTGGATAAGTCACTTCATCTCTCAAACTCAGGCCCCTCCTCTACAAAATGGGCCTCAAAACAACACCCACCTCACCAGGCTGCAGTGAGGACCAAAGGACAGACACAGAGAGAGCTGGGCAGCGCCTGGCACTTAAGTGGCCCTGGACAAGCAGCTTCCGTTGGTGTCATGTAAATTATGCTGTACATGCCAAGGAGGTGATATGCATGTCCCTAAAAAAAGCACACAGCTGTGGCCTGTGCTTGGGATTCAAGGGCAAAGCGCTGCATCCTTTCTGACTCACCTGATGGTTAAGGCAGAGACTGCGGGCGGGAAAAGAGCTCTGCAAACTGCACTGAGCTGAGCGCACGGAAGAGGGCGCCTGTGCTGTTCTACAAGAATGGCACTCTTACCCAGCTAGGCTCTAGGTTTAGAAATGGGGAAAATAGGGGCGGGGGAGATCGCTCAGGGCCCAGGTCCAGGACAAACCAAAGCTGGGCCACTGGAGGAGCAACTTAAGCAAGCAAGGGCGCCACCTACTACTCCACCAGTGGCCCATCTCAGCACGAAGTCGAAGTTGAAGTCGCTTAGATGGGAGGCCTGACCAAATCATCTCAACTTTTCTTTCAATAGGTGAGTCCCTGAGGAAGTGGAGTTTCAGGAGGAAACATAACATGTAAAAGCAGATCAAAGCCACACTGCCCTACCAGCTGAGGGGGCAGCCTCGAAGGTAGAGCCTGGCGGAACAGGCCCTGTATCCATACCCCAGTCAGCCAGGGCCCCTCTGAGAGACTCTTAGGGTGCAAGAAACAGCCCCAAAACCTCACCTCGCCCCATCTTACAACTGAGGCTCGGCAACAGGAAGGGACTCACAGGTCACCTAGCTAACAAGGGTCACATTAGGACTCTGCTTGGGTGGAGAGAGACAGCACCGCACCAGCAGGTCTTGCTGCCCAGGGAAAGACGCAGTCCCTGCCTAAGCCTGTTTCTAAAGCCGCCTGTGTACATCAAAGAGAACTCTTGGGTTGGTGCTAATATGTTTCTAACACTTGCTAATCTCCTGTAAGAGAGGACACCCGGTCAGCAGGCACCAGTATCACTCAAGAATTTAATCCCGTTTTGTTTTCATTGGATTTATTGTTGTGCTTGTCCTCTGTTCATGGCAACTGATATACTGATTCCCATTTCACTAGGACGATGCCTCCTTTACAAATAGCTTTATAATGATAAATAGATGAAATCTGTATTTTAAGGATTACTTAGTGGTCTTCCTTTGCAGCTTCTCTTTCTTGGTGATAATTCATTTACATGTGTGTAAAATCTTGTGGTTTGCAAAGTGCTTTTACATATAGTTTTGTTAACTAAACATTTTATTTATTTATTTATTTATTTATTTATTTATTTGTTTGCTTGTTGTGTTTGTTTGTTTCTTTATTTATTCATTTTTTTTTGTGGCTGGCTCAGCCTGCCTGGTGGTGGCGCTGGCGCAGCATGTGGTGCCGGGGATCGAACTGCAGTCCCTGCAGTTGCCTGAGCCCTCCTAAGCAGGCGCTTTAGACCACTGAACCATCTCGCCGGCCCTGTTAACTAAACATTTTTTAAATTCAATACATGCATTATACCATCTTTAGATACCTCAGCTTAAAAAAAATGTCTATATGTGATTCAAGCTTTTTTGTTTCTAAAATTCTGCAGAATCTTTAATATTAATATAAACTTTTTGTTACTTTGTTTTTTGAGACAGGATTTCACTTTGTAGTGTAGGCTGGCCTTGAACTCACTAAGTAGCCCTGGCTGGCCTTGAACTTACAGTGATCCTTCTGCCTCAGTCTCCCAACTGCTGAGATTACATCTGCTCACCACCACACTCGACTGCTATAAACATTTTCAAGAGTTAAAAATCATATCTAGATTAAAAGGCACAATTTCTACTTTTAGGTTTAGGGTTTAAGTGAGTGGGTATCCACCTCCATAGATATATCCTTGCACCAAGTATAAAATTCCTCTATATTTAATACTTCAACAGAAGTGGCAAATGCCTGCAATTCCAGCTACTAGGGAAGGAGAAAAGTCACAAGTTCAAGGCCACATGGGCAACTTAGTGAGACCTTGTCTCAATTTTTTTTTTTCCAGCAAGGGTCTTGCTAAGTCTCTGAGGTAGCCAGCATAAGCTTGAACTTGTAGTCCTTCTGCTTCAGCCCCTTACAGTGCTAAGGTTACAAACATCCTCCACAATACCCAGCTCCCTATCTCAAAATATAAAAAGTAATGGCAGGTATGGTGGTGCATGCCTGTAATCCCAATATTCAAGAAGCTGAGGGAGGAAGAGCACCAAGAGTTCTTCGTAGTAAGTTCAAGGCCAGGTTAGACTATATAGAGAGACCCAAAGTTGATAAATAAATAAATAGCTGAGATAGAGACACATGGCTATAACCCTAGCACTTGAGAGGCTAAAGAAAGAGGATCACTCTGAGTTCCATGTCAACCTGGGCTACCTACCTAGTGAGGTCAAAGCACCACCCTATCTCAAAAAAACCCAAAACACAAAATAAAAAAAAAAATACAAAAAATAACATAAAAGTGGCTTAGAGATATAGCTTAGTGGTACAGTACTTTTTTAGTATGTGTGTATGTGTATGTGTGTGTGTGTGTGTGTGTGTGTGTGTGTGTGTGTGTGTGTGTTTTATGGTTTGTGCACAGGTGTCTCTTCAAAGCCTCAAGCAGTCATGGGGGGGCGGGCAGCTGGAATTCGTAATCAATTATTATGAGAATGGGCGCTGCACCTGCCCTGGGGCAGGTGATTTGCATTTCAATGTAAGAGAGGAAGAGAAGTTAACTGCTTGAACTGCACCTAGCTCTCTCCCTGCACTGTTGCCATGAAAGATTGTTTTCTGCCCTGTGCCTCTCTCTGCCTCGGAGCCTGCTGAATATGGACTGAAACCTCCAGTAACTGTGAGCTAAATAAACCTTTCCTTCCCTCATTTTGAGTGTCAGGTATTTGTTACAGCAACAAGAGAAGAGTAACTAAGACAGTGTGAGGCTCTGGGCTTAATCCCCAGCACTGAACACCCACATACACAATTTAAAGACATTTGCTCCTGAAAAGACCATCAATAAAAACTCAGTGGCCACAGAGGCAGGCAGACCATGCTCTGAATAAGTAATAGCACAGGGGTGGAACAGACAGGGAAGAGCCACAGAGGAATACACACAGCATTGCAGTCCTTCAGCCCTGCCTTACCTTCACGTCCTCCACCTTCATGCGTGTCCCCTCCTTGCCCACAAAGATGTCATCGATGTCCACCAGTATGTAGCGGTCCAAAGGCAGTGATAGGCGCTTCCCAGTGAGGAAAGCCACAGCATCCACAAAGACGAGTTTGTGTAGCCAGAAGTTGAGGTTATTGCCGAACAGCACACGCTGGATGCCATCATGGAGGCCCAAGTCTTGCACCACTGTGGCATGCAGCGCAGCGTGCAGGCCGGTATCGGCACCCAAGTGGGGGATGGACTCAGATGAGCGCGTCTTGGCCAGCAGCACTGGCTCGTAGGTGGAGTGGTTCGACTGGAACACGGTCCAGTCCTCGCCAGGCAGCACACCCTTCTCCACCTCGCTGGGCCGCGTTACATAGAGCAGTGGGGACTTGGGATTGATGCTGCAGTCCTTCAGGCCCAGGTTTGAGTGCAGGAACAGAGGGAAGCCCTTGAGCTGTGCGCTTAACAAGCTGTTCTCATTGGCCTGTGGGCAGGTGCAACCAGGGAATAGCATATGAGAGCTCTAACTCCCAGAACAGGGGATCTTAGATGGGCACTGACACCAGTAACAACAATAGCCACTGCACTCATGGAGGGCTCACCACACCATCCCTGTCCCTTCTGCCCCTACAGTAACACACCAGCAGCTATGCATGACTCATTTGCCACTCCTGGTAGCAAATCCACACAGGAATGCTGTTAATCCTCCCAGTGACTCCACAATGGAGATGTTGTCACACTCACTTTACAGACAAGGAAACTGGGGCTTAGAGAAACTAAGTCATACCCAGGAAAGTGTAGCATTGAAAAAACGCAGATTCTTGGCGGCCTGGTGTTCAACAAGTTATCTCACCACTTTGGGCCTCAGTGACCTGTACTGCAAAATGTTGTGGCCAATCTCACAACATACCTCCATGGCAGAGGAGGACTGAGGTTAGCATCGGCAAAGTGCTCAGCACACAGCCTGAGGTGGAGCCTGTGTTCCTCTAATCTTCCTGGCAGCCAAGCTTCTGTCCCCTGGAAAGGGGACAGAAAGTCCCCCAGCACTGCCCTTCCAAGGCATGGTGAGGGTAAGCTGTATTCAAAGCCAGGCAGTCTGACCTGGAGTCTGCATACCTAAACCCCACACTGCGGCCTGGAGTTTCCAAGTGGGCTTTGGCCACACAGCCTTTTCTACAGGAAGAATCTCTGCAGGAAGAATCTCTGTGTGTGCATGCACATCCTAGACCTTGAGCCACCACAGAGCTACTCCATTACTCTTTAGAAGTCATGCACAGATACAATGGGGATGCCCCCTTCTGGAGTGGGGCACAAAGGCACTGCCCCCCAGGACCCCGAGACTACCCTCTCACAGGGTTCCAGCTCCCAGATCTTCTTACTCCCTCCTCTTCCAGGGCCTCCTGCTGCTTTGTTCCTGGCAGCCTGCAGAAGACATCCAGTGCCCCCAGCTCCGCCTGCCTCGTTATCATGCCCCTGTGGCTCACACACTCTCCCTCCAGCAGCTCTCTGCATAGAGTGCAATTGGCCCTTGTTCCTATACTAGTCTCATTCTGTCTTCTTGGGCTAGCAGGCTCCTGCTCATTGGTCAAAGCCAACACAAATGCCCTCCCCTCTGCACTAGCCTCCAAGGGACCACATTAAATTTGAGGTTGTTGGCTGCAACCTCACCTCCATGGCTGCAGTATTTGCTGAGGGTCTCTCCCACCAGCCTTCTAGCCCTTGACATAGAGGCTATTGCTTCTACTTCTGGCTACACTGCCTCTGGAGCTCAAGCGCCTCAGCCCTAATGGGAACCTATGAAGTTTCGGTTTTATTTTTGGTGCCTCTGGTTTGTTCTGCTTTACTGTGCTCAAGACTGAACCAGGGCCTAGTACAGGCTGGGGAAGCTCCAGCCCTCCTGCTGGATAGTCAACTGGATTTACTTAAACATGAAAGAGAAACAGCTGCCCAGTACCTGGCACATGAAGACAGCCTTTCATCTTCCACAACTACTGTATTCACTTGTGGAACAATGTATAAAGTACACAGCAAAATACAGTGAGAAAAACAGTGTATACAGAATATAGCATATACAGTGACAAAAACTAGATAAGGTCCCTGCCCTCATGAACCTTACAGTCAATCAGGGAAGAAAGACATCCACCAAAACCACAGGGATGAACATAAAACTTCAATGTAACATATGCAATGTGGAGGAGGTTCACAGCTGAAGGACAGCAGCTTCTGGGACACAGTAGGCTAGCTAAGGAGGCCTGCTGGGGAAAGGGACTCAGAACTAACAATGAGTAATTAACCAGTGGGCAAGTAGAGGGCAAGCTCCTAAAACAGCAAGTGCAAAGGCCCTGAGGTAGGAGTGCATTCAGTACAGTCACAGAATAGCAAGAAACCAGCAGAGAGATCAAGAGGGGAAGCAGATGAGGCAGAGAGACCTACAGGATCCTGGAGGCTTGAAGTGGTAGTGGGAAGCCACCAAAGACCACCAAAAGGCACTGGGTCAGAGCAGACAGGTTCTAGTTTACACACGGAGAAGATCTATGGGACTGCTGTGTGCAGAATCAACAAAGGGCACTTGATGAGTCTAGAGAGAGGTCTGGTCACGCATAGGATCCCCAGGCAAGCATAGCACCAGGCACTCTGCTGGGCAGAGGTGAGAGTAAGTTGCAGTGGAGCTCATGCCCCAGCACCAGGCCGCCCCTGCTGAGAGGTGCCCTTCAGAAGTCCCCTCCACAAACAAGCTTCTTTCTAATTCCCACAAAGGCTACACAGGGCTGTGGCCTTGTGAACATGATAAGGAACCCACATGGAGTTCGCACACGTGAGGTGTACCTGCCAGCTGCCCCACTTGGCCACCCCCTTCCACATTAGGCTCTCTGTGGCCCAGGTCAGCATTGGCCAAAGGTGGCAAATGCGTGGGCTGAGTGAGGGCTGGAGACACTTCAGGCCCTGTCCATCACCCACCGAAGCCTGGGAAGGCACACTGGAGCATGAGGACATAGGGATCCCATTTCAAAGTCCCGACCCTGAGCTGGCTGCCAGGTGCTGGAGGCTCAGCCAGCCGCCCAGACATCAAGGAAAAGAGAATGCCAAGTCACTGAGAGGTATCCCAGTCAGCAGTAGGAGGAGCAGCCAGGGAGAGGACAGAGAGGCCAGACACAACAGGGTGGGGGTCAGACTGCCTGGGAGGGCAGGTTCTCTGCCCAGCACAGAACTGGAACATTCTAAGTGCTCAGTGCACATTTGCTGAACAAAAGACTCAACGTCCCCCAAAACACCCAACTAGAGTCCCTGCTAAGACCTACTTTTATCTTGCCTGACACTCTTCCAATGGGGTCACCCAAGCCAAGGAAGGAAGCACCTGAGCCAGGAGTGGGAATTGGGGCTTAGCACAGCCTGAGCTGGACACAGTGTGGACTGCCATCTTCCCTCTTGGTGCCTTGGGACCCCCACAGGCTACTCTGTTGCCTCCAATGGTTTTCCACAGCTGGATTAGAAGCAACAAGCTAGGCTGTCAAATCCTGGCTCAGATGCATCACTCTGCTAAGCCCTTCTAGGGCATCAGGTCCTTATCAGAAAATAACATCTCTACTTCACAAGGCAGATACAGAAATTAAACAGGACAACACCTGCAGAGCAAAGAGCTGGGTGTTTGGCTCAACTAGGCGCTCATCGCAGAGGGTAGGGAGTAGCGCCAGACCTCTGCCAGCTGTGCTCAGCCCCAGCCACCCAAAGTGACAGGCTGAGGAATGACACTGCCAGGAGCTGAGCTGGAGAGGAGGAGGCCCTCATTCTCACTCTCTAGGGCCTCAAAGGAGCACAATGTGTTCAGAGTTACAAGAATGACAAAGTGCTGCCACCACTTTTGCTGGACTTGGGATGATCAAACTTTCTGGTAGGTGGGCATGGTGGTACATGCCTATAATTCTGGAAGCTGAGGCAGGAGGATTACCATGAGTCACCATGAGTTCAAAGCCAGCCTATAGTACATAGTGAGACCAGCTTTCAAATAAAAAGTCCTGTCAATTGCCTCATTTACTGAGTGGTCCTGGGGACAAGGCATTGTGCTCACTAGCCCTCATTCATGGCCTTATTTTATCTCCAGCAGAGCCCAGGAAGGCAGAGATGTAACTGGCCCCACTTTACAAAGGAGTTTTTCACAAGCTATCTGAGTTCACACAGCTTCTAAGCATCAGGAGGACAGGACCCAGGGTTGCACTACCCTGGCAATCCAGGCGTGGTAGGAGAGAGCAGGGAGTCCCCAGACCTCTGCCACCCACAGGGCTGGGCAAGCACCAGGCACAGCACTGCAGCTGATACTGCAAAAAGAATGGAGATACACCCCTCCACCAGGGGGCACACATTTCAGCCTCAAAAACAAAAGCCTCTGCTCAAAACCAAGCAGTGGGGGCTGTCTTAGGCAATCGTGCAGGAAGGAGACATAGATGCCATAGGGAGCATTCCCTGTCCCTCACTGGGCCTCAAAGTAGAACTAAGGTCCAAGCTCTCATATCAGCTACTTCAACGTCCCCCTTCACTGCCACCACCTTTAGCATAGTCCCTCTGCTGCAGATTTCTACTAAATAAATGGTGAGCCTTCTGGACTCACCACACAGGGGCCTCTGAAGTCAAGCTGCATGCACTAAATCCTAGCGCACACATAGAGGATGCCTCTCCTTGCCTCAGTTTCCTTCTCTCTTACATCAGGATGCTACCGCCTGCCTTAGAGACTGGCTTATTAGCGGGAAGGGAGCTAATTCACCTAGAGCATGTAGGCAGTACAAGGCATACTGAGCAAGCTCTCAATAAACGTCGGTCATTCTGACAATTTCCAGGCCTGGGGCTCTGAACCAAACTTAATGAAGTTCACAGCAGGGAAGGGTACAGAATCCAGGAGGAAAGAAAAAAAAAAAGAAACACAATGATGAGAGGGTGACTTTATGCTTCTGTAAAGCCATAAACCAGGCCAGTGCTCCCCAGAGGGTGCTCTGTGAAAGAGATCAAGCCAGGTGGGGAACAGATCTCACCAGGTTGCTCTACCACAGGGCTTCTAAAGGCTTCAATCTCTTGGCTCACAAAACCTTTTAGTGGCATAGCCTCCTGCTGTATTACCTTGTGAAAGGGCATATCATGGGAAACCTTCAGTGAGACTAGCACCTCCCAGCACTCCACACAATGTGTGAGGAAGCTGACTCTCATTATGCTCTCTCCTCAAATGCACCAAGCAAGAGCCCCATGCACTCCCTGTCCCTCCTGGGTACGGGGCTCTTTGAAGAGCAAGCAAAACCACTCCTCCTCTCACTTCCTTTAGGTCCTTCTGTCAAAGAGAACTTACCTGGCTGGCTATTAAACAGCGCCAACCTCCCACTAACCCCCATGCCCATCCCGTTCTGCTTCCTTTTGCACTCATTGCCACATGTGATAAGTGCCCTGTGTCCTGTGTTTACTCCTTCGGTGCCTGTCACCCACCCCACTATATGCAAATATCAGCTCCACAACAGCTTTGTCCATTTTGATTCCTGCTCTGCTCCAGTGCCCAGCACAGAGGTAGAACACTCTAAGGGCTCAGTACCCAAAGCACCCAACTAGAGTCCCTGCTAATACCTACTTTCATCCCAAGGCCTGATACAGCCTTGGGACCCTCTCATACCCTCCTCAAGGACAGATCCTCCATGACACCTGTTCAGCAGGAACCCCAATCCTGACAGTTGTCCAGGGAGCCCTCCAGGGCCCAGAGCAAGTCCTCACCTTCCTCCTCTGTCCCAATGCAAAATGGCTCAAGTTTGGAAGAAACATGAAATTCATGGCCCACGGCAGCCAGAAAGAAAGAGCACAGGGTACAGAGCCCAGACCATCTACATCAGGGTTCAAATCTCAGCTCCCCACTTAGAAGGCTGCAGTCTCAAGATACATAATTCGATCCTCTAAGCCTCTGTTTGCTCCTCTACCAAAATGGAGACCCACCCCTGCATTGGGAGGACTGCCATGATAGGTCCTCCCATACCAGCAGAAAATGTATCCCCACATACCTTGAAGAAGCCGATGATGCCCACACCATAGGCCACACAGTACTTGTCCAGGAGCTCCCGATTCCAGGCATCCAGGTTGACATACTTGAGGATGTTCTCATAGATGATGAGGGCAAAGCGGCCACGGCCCTTGTCAGTAAGCGTGGGCATGTCCCCCTTGCCTGGCGCAATCTCTGTGCGGTATTTGAAGCGACTGGACTCTAGGATGGCCACCACCTCCTGGCCCAGCTGCGAGTAGAGGCTCTCAACAAACACTAGGACCAGAGGGTCTGTGCGAGAAGGGGTAACCGGCTGCACAGGCTTGAGCGGCAGCAGGCGGCTGGGAGCCACAGGCGGCAGGTCCCCACAGTCAGACTCAGGGGCATCCACTGAGGGCTCTAGGCCCCGCTTCCAGCCATATAGGTAATAGGCAGAGACAAAAACACTGAACAGGCAGAAGATGAACAGCAGAAAAAGGACAGCCTGTGGGGACACGTGCCGACACAGCCTCCGGAGGCACGCCAGGGCAGGCATCCTGGTCCCCGAGACCTCAGCCACAGACGGCCTGGCCTGGCCTGCCCTGGCCACCCCAGGGCCCCACACAGGAGATGTGAGAATTGTCCAATAACTGAGAAATTCACAGAGACTTAGGAAGCAAAGCCCTCAGTGGGCAGTGGGAGTGAAGGATCTAGGCCTTGGCCTTCCTCCCTGCCAGGGGCACAGTCTATAGGCTGGTCTTGCTCCTTTCTTTCTCTGTGCCCCTTTATGTCACCATGGCAAACCTGCACTTGGTCCTGCGCAGTGCAGAAGTGCCGCAGGGCGTCAGGGCCTCCTGGGGGAGCTGGGAAGCAGGGCAGAGAACACAGGGCCAGCCGACAGGGGCCACATACCATTCACTCGGGAGGGCCACAGGTCTGCAGAGAGAATAGCATAGTCAGTGTGGGCTTCAGGGCAGTGGGCTTCAGCACAGCAGACTTGGGTGCTCAGGAGGCAGGCCAGAGTTCAACCATGGCTGCCCAACTGCACAGCATCATGTTGAAGCAAGCAAGCTCTTCAATCTCATTGAGCCTCAGTTTCCTCGTAAATGAACTGGGGCAGACAGTTAATAGTACCTGACTCACAGGAGGTGAAAGAGCAAGTCCATAATGGCTTAGGCCACTACCTAGTGTACAGACTCTACAGTGGTGCTTGTTATTTTTCATATCATCTGAGTGCAAAACTGGGCCAAGAAAAATTCAGAAACAGGAAAGATAAAGTAAGATGCCAAACACTTTTGAGACCTAGGAGCAAGAGGTGGATTCTAAATCAAGACCAACACCACATCCTCCTCTTTCCTGCCACTGCTCTCTCTGAATGACCCGATTGGCCCCATCCAACAGAGGAAAAACCCAGGCTCCAGTAGAAGCAGCCTTGGCAGGATTCCAGCCCAGGGCTCTGAGGGCACCCTGTCTCGGCCACTCAAGAAGGCCCCAGCACCTTTCCTGTACTGGGTGCTCATCTGTAACCCTGGGCTCAGGGCTGCAGCTGAGGGACCCTTAAGTAAATGAGCCTAAAGAAAGTGGCACAAGAAACATGAAGAAATGGCTTCTGTTACTATATATATATATATATATATATATATATTTTTTTTTTTTTTTTTTTTTTTTTTTTTTTTTTTTTTTTTTCTTTTTGAGACAGGGTCTCGCTATGCAGTTCAGGCTGGCCTTGAGCTCACTTTTGTAGCCCAGGCTGGTCTTGAACTTGCACCAATCCTCCTGCCTCAGTCTTCCAAGTGCTGGGATTACAGGCGTGTGCCACCATGCCCGGTTTGTTACCATTTTAAATGCAAGCACACATCTCTTACCCCTGGGGCACATACTCACAGGCACACACAGTAATGCTGGACACCAGGTGACCAACCTACCTTCCACCCTGCCAAAGTCCCAGACTGACTGCAAAGGACAGGTAAGGTCCTCAATGGGCCTCTATTTACCCAGGCAGCCAGAACTCTGGGTTTCAGCAGCCGGTACACCATGCCCAGGCCATCCCTCTGCATCCATCTAACAGAAAGTTAACTGAGATCCACAGATACTGACACAGAGGTCCCAGTTCCCTTGCCCCCAGCAGCAACCCAAATATACTCAAGCTCGAGTCAAAGCCAGAGAATGAGATTTCCCAGCAAACCAATGGGCAGCCTTCTATGAGCCACAGCCCCTGAGAGCTAGCAGGAAAGCTCTCCACACCAGGATGGAAGGGTAAGAACCTAGACAGCCAGAGAAGGAAGGCAAACATGACAGTGCACTGAAGGTGAAGATCCCTGATCTTCATCCCAGCCCTCAAACTGACAGCATGCTACCCACCCAACAGTTGCACTTCTTGAGAGTTTATACTCAAAGCAGCCTCTGCAGCAGCGTGTAAAGATATCCCCCACGGTAATATGAATCCCATGGCAGTTATGTAATAAATGCCCAACAAGCGGTAAATTGTCTCCAGAAATTATAATGCAAGTATATGACACAATCTTGAGCACCTCGGTAGCCATTCACAGCTACGTTGCAAAAGGACATTTACTGACATTCACCACATATATTGTTGATGTGGAAAACATGTAAAAAACAGTTTGCATGTATGGTCACACTTTTGTTAAATATTGTTATACATGGTCTAGAAAGTGGGACTGTTAATAGAGATTATCTCTGGGTGATTTTCACTTTCTGCTTTTTTGTTTGTGAGATGAAGACAGGAACTGGACAAGTTTGATCCTAGCTGTGCTGTGACATCACTGAGTGACCCTTGAGCACAGCCTCTTCAGCACTGGGCTTCCTGCCTATGATAGTGAATTGGCCAGACAACCTCTGGGGGCTCTTCTACTGACAATGCACCACACCTTAGTCCTCACTATGTGCCAGAGGAAGCCTGGGGGACAGAGGCAGTCAAGAAAGCAGGCACTGTGGTACAAGAGGGATGAGTGGGGAAGGAAAGGTGTTTGGGTACTGAACCCCTCTGGAGGGGGCACTGGAGAAGCTCCCCGGAAGAGGTGGCACCTGAGTGGGTTCAGCAGCAATAGGGCTTGCCAGAGCCTGAGAGAATAGGACACACCATGGCCTGGAAAAGGGAGTATGTGGTGCTTTCCAGGGACTCCCTGCATTCTAGGTGAGAGCAAGGCCAGGGAGGGCAGATGTCCTGACAACCAGAAGGACTGGACTGGCTGTTCCTGTTTATGCCCAGTACACACAGGGTGTCCTATTTACCACTGATAAGGGCTGCCTGCAGCTACAGCCAAGCCCCACCCCTTGGCCTGGGGCCTGGACAGAAGTAGTGGTTGGGAGGCAGGGATACCCCATGGTGGCTGGCCCATGTTGGCCACCCAAGCCCAGGGAAGGGGCAGAGCCCCTGAATGCCATGGTTATTAGCCCTCTATCACATTAACGGCCTTTGAGTGTGTAAATGATGCAATCCAGATAGTCCAAGGTATCTGAGGGCCAAAGACCCCTGCGGGAATCTGACATTTTCAGACATAGAAAATATGCACAGTAAAACATGTACATGGTTGCCAAAGGCTGGGGCTAGAAGGATGAATAGCCAGAGCCCACAGAATCTTAAGAGAGTGAAACTACTCCACGTGATACTCCAATCACAGGTATAGCCCCACACCTGCCCAAACCCAGGGACCATGTGATATCAACAGCTAACCCAACAGCAAACTATGAGCTCTGTGTGATAAGGGTATATCCACACAGTTGCATCAATAGGTGGGGACAGACGCTGTAGTAAGGATGTTGAAAACTGGGGGAAGGAGGTTTCCCACATAACAAGGAAATCTGTAACTTCCTTTCAGTTTTGCTGTGACCCTAAAACTTTTCTAAAAATACAAACTCTAATACACATGCACATGTACTCATAAATATACATGCCCCACTTACACATATGCAACAATGTCAGGAAATCCAGACCCCACGCCCTGAGCCTAGGCACAACAGACTGGACCAGAAGTCCTCCAGCAGTGATGGGAAGAACCTTCCAGTGACAAGTGCGCAAACTAACCACAAACTCAGTTATTTATCACAGAGTGCCAACACAGCAATTAGACCTGAGGTTTTGGTTTAGAATAAAACATCTCATATATTATCATCTTTTGTCTTAAAAAAAAAAAAAAAACAGTAATACCCATGCCATAGGTTCACCACCACTGACCTATAGTATAGTAAAGTGGAATCAAGTGGCTTGGGTTCAAATCCAAGCACTACCCAGTAGCAACGTAGTCTTGGGCAAGTTACTTAACTTCTCAGTCCCTCAGTTTTCTACTTTGTGAAATAAGACAGTTTTACTTACTGTCTGCCACACACCTGCCACACGCCCCGAGGAGCTGTCTGCCACTGCCCTTGTACACTTCTGTTGCTTATTTAATGTATCCACAACAGCACTTCTCAATATGGACAATAACTTCTCACACGAAGCACTCTAAGCTGTCTCTCTGGCTCCAGTCCCTGGCAGCTCAAGAACTCAGCAGAGGTGAGTGCGCTTATTTCAGGGAGGGACAGTGAGGTGGGAGGAGGTGCTCTGTGCCTGCTCCTCTCTGTGTGTATCTGAAGAATCCCATCTCTGGAGAAGGAGGCTGAGGCCTTCCCTGGGATAAAGTAAAACCCTGGTCACAGAGAGTAAAACAGCCCCAGCCCGCAGAGAAAGCCAAATATCCAGGGGTAGAGGACAGCCATTGCTCTGAAAACAAAGCACTGACCACCCAGCTTGCTGGCAAGGAGGCCTCTCTACAGCTTCCCTGCCACCCACTCAGAGGTCCACTGCCAGCCACTCAAGCTTACATTCCAGAGCCCCTGTGGCTTGAGGGGTAAGGAACTGGAGGCTTCCAATCCCCCTGGAGCCCCCTAGCACAGCTGGAGCCAAGGCCTTAGCATCCTTACTGTCTGGGGCCTGCTGACATCATAATCACCAGCCCTTTTCTGTAGGCCACAGCCTCACGCAGACTCATCGTGGTTAAGCATCTAGGCCTTCACTGCTAGGGTTCCCACTGGCAAGACTGCCTCCCCAAACCCACTGGGATACTTACTCATCCTCCCCCTCCAAATCCAATGTTCTCACCTCTCTGAAGTCCAGCCACCACCCATCCTGCCTCTAAGGCCCAGGCCTAGGAGCTTCTACCATCCCAGCATAGGGCAGGGCTGGGAAGCAGGCCCCTCAGGCAGATGCATGCTCAGCACTCTTCCCTAATCTGGGGTCAGTTCACATGCTAACATCTGATTTCATGTAAAAGTCAGCACTTCTAACTTCTCTTTTAAAAGGGTATGATCAGCGTGGTGTGGTGGCACATGCTCGTAATACCAGCACTTGGAAGGCTGAGGCTGAGGCTGAGGCTGGAGGATCGCTGTGAGTTCAAGGCCAGGCTGGGCTACAAAGTGAGTTAAAGCCCAGTCTAAACTGCAGACACATCAGCTGAGGTGGCACACTGTGTCAGATGGGCCACCTACTCTCCACTCTATAATCACTACCTCCCTCACTAGCTCCCTGCCCAGCAATAGGCACATCTGAACCTCAGCCTTGGCATAGCTGTCCCAAGGCCAGCAAACTCTCAGGGCAGGACCAGGGCTTACTAGCTCTGCAATGCATGGATAGACGGACCCTACTATGCACAGGTTGTCAGCAAACAAAGGTTAGCTTTTTACTTGGCCTTTAAGCCTTGGGTGCCCTTAAGGTCAGTGACCAAGCACTTTACAGATAAGGAGAAGGCTCCAAGCAAACAGCCACAAGGAAGCCATTAATGTGTGTGTGCGCGCACGTG
>PVKN010002320.1:8660-43486 GCA_004027915.1 Capromys pilorides | reverse complement strand
GGAGATGGCTCAGTAGAATAAGCACTTGCCTGGCAAGCACAGGGTCCTGAGTTCATTTCCCAGTACCACAAAAAAAAAAAAACAAAAAACAGAGAAAAATTAAAAATGTGACTGGGGATATAGCTCAGTGGTAGAGCATGTGATTAGTATGTGCAAGCCTCTGGAGTCAATTCCCAGCACCAAGAAAAAAGAAACCATTTGCTGTTTGAAAGAAACCCTTTTAAGAAAACCAAAAGCAAGCTACAGAATGGGAGAAATATTTGCAAAACAGTTTTTTGAAAATGTTTCATGATATGTTAAGAATTCTTACACATCAGTAAGATAGTTATTAAAATGAAGAATTTAACAGACACATCACCAAAGAAAATGTAGGTATATAAGTAGAGAAAATATATCTAGAGTTGGTATAGCTTAGTGGTACAGCACTTGCCTGGCAAACACAAGGCCCTGGGTTCGATTCCTGGTATCAAAAAAAAAAAATGCTTAATATCACTAGTCATTAGAAATATACAATTTATTTATTTATTTATTTTAAATTTTATTTATTTATTTGTTTGCTTGTTGTGTTTGTTTGTTTCTTTATTTATTCATTTTGTGGCTGGCTCAGCCTGCCCTGGTGGTGGCGCTGGCGCAGCATGTGGTGCTGGGGATCGAACTGCAGTCCCCGCAGTTGCCTGAGCCCTCCTAAGCAGGCACTTTAGACCACTGAACCATCTCGCCGGCCCTAGAAATATACAATTTAAAACCAGTGAAAATTAGGTATGATGCTCAGTGACAGTGCTTACCTCACATGTACAAGGCTGTAGGTTTGGTTCCGAGAACCACACACTTTCCCCAGAACAAACAAAAAACACATTGTGGTATATCTGTTAGAATGCAAAAAACAGTTAACAGTGCCAAATGCTAGAGAGTATACAGAACAACTGGGACTAAAATCTTGCAGTCCTTCCAAAAAATTTTGCCAGTTCCTCAAAAGGTTAAACAAAATCACCATGAAATAATATCAGTTCCAAGTGTAGGTATTTATCAAGAGAAATGAAAACATATCTCCACACCAAGACTTGTGTGAAAAAGTTAGTGAATAAGACAATGCAGATGTCCATCTGTGAATAAATAGACCAGCTGGGGTGTGGCTATGTAATGAAGTAAAAGCAATAAACAGAACTATGTGTACCTGCCATCTCAGCATTCTGGAAGACTGATGCAGGAAGATCACAAGTTCGAGCCTAGTCTGGGGAAGTTAATGAAGCCCTATCTTATTAAAAAAAAAAAAAAAAAAGAATTAAAAATGAAGAATTGCAGACCTACACATTGACACAGAGGAATTTCAAAAGCCTCATAAGTATAAAAGCCAGACACTGAGTTATATAATGTATAATTCTATTGGTAAGAAATTCTAGCTGAGCATGATGGTGTGTATCTTCAGTCCTAGCACTCAAGAAAGTTACACAGAATTGTTGTGAGTTTCAAGTCAGCCTAAACAATGTGGCAAGCCCCATTTTTAACCAAAACAAAAGAAAAATTCTAGAAAAGATAAAACTATACTAACAGAAAGAGATCAGGATTGTCTGGGGCGAGTGAGGAATTAGAAAGAGGACTGCCTACAGTAGGGATAAATGAGTTTTTGAGATGATAGGAATAGTCTGTATCTTGATTATATTGGTGGTTATATATTATGTAAGTCTGTCAGCTCATTGAGCTATACATTTAAATGAGTGGGATTATTGCCTATGAATTACACTTTGATAAAGTTTTTTTTAAAAAAATACTTAAATGTGTACTTATTGTCAGCAGGAAAACCATTTCCTGCCTTGATGTACCTACTGTATGTTTAAAAGGAAACAAATGCACTCATATTCATATTCATTACTTAGGGCTACAGCTAGCATGTGACTGTGACTGGTCATTGGCCACGATGTTGTGGCCAGAGTGCACATCTTGTGTTAGTCAGCAGACGTTGCCAAGAAGTACAAAAAGAAATCTGAATGTGGTTCAGTCACTCAAGCTCTTTATTTGGAGAGTAGCATTATGTGGCACTCTCCCTGTGCTGGCATTTGATCTTGTTTCAACTAGCCTATGTGTAATAATACACTTTAAAATTTGAGAGATTCCTGTGTTAAGGAAAAAGTTCTCTGCCCATTTACTGGCACAGACTGTACAGAAGAACCATTTTCTTTGGCTGGGTTATGGAGGCCCTTGGAGAGGGTATGAACTCTTCTTACTAGTTGGGGCTCTAACTGAAACATTACTGTAGTTGGGAAAATGCGTGACTGCAAATTTTATTTAAGCCCTGTCTCAAAAGGATCTGCCCAGCAAAATGTATAATATAATCAGATTACCAAAGGAGTGGGAAAGGATAGTGTAGACCAATAATGGTGAACCTTTTAGGGATTTCAGTGATAACATCCCACTGCAGCACATGTGCCATAGGTTTGCCACCTATGGTCCAGGCAAATGCTACCAATAAAACAAAAATACTATAGCAGTATTAGTGTATAAAATGAACTTTGTGTGGTGAAAGACAAACCTATGAGATATGCTTTTGAAATACGTAAAAGAAAACTAAAGAAAAAACAGGATGCATGTATAGTTGAATAGATCCACAGGGAGACCCCTCTCTCTCTCTCTCTCTCTCTCTCTCTCTCTCTCTGTCTCTGTCTCTGTCTCTGTCTCTGTCTCTGTCTCTGTCTCTGTCTCTGTCTCTCTCTTTCTATATTTAGTACAGAGTCTACAGGGTCTTGCTACACAGATGGAACTCATAGTGATCCTATCTTCGGCCTCCCAAGTGCTGGGATTACATTTGGACTCTACTGTAATCACTCTCAATCACCATCGCAATGTGCCCAGGGGGTGGGGCTGGCATGGCATACAGTGCTGGGGATTGAACCCTGGCCCCTGTGTCTGAGTAAGCAGGTGCTCTAGTTCACTGAGCTATCTGGCTGGCCCTGATTATGTCTTGACAGGAAGAATATATAGGAACTCATTATATCAGAGAGGTACTATATATATATGAATGCAAATCTTCATGGCTTACATAAATCAACTTGCAAAAGAAATTAATTTTGGTTCACAGACTCAGAACAAGAGTATACATTACTTCTTGCCTAGAGAAACATATAGGGCTGGTGATATAATTCAATGGCACAAGCACCTGCCTGACAAATGCAAGGCCCTGGGTTTGATTCCTGGTCCAAAAATAAAAAGAAATGCTATATATAAAATTTCTTGTGCTTTTCAGAAAATATTTCTTTTAATATTCTTGCCTATTTGTTTTATGGTAGGAACTGCCGCAGTTGGGCACACGGACAAGATTGGACGTTTGAAAGAGCTCTGTGAACAGTATGGCATATGGCTTCACGTGGAGGGGTAGGTAGATGATCAGATTGGTTGGTTCTGTTGGCTCTTTGTAATCTTCATGAAGAGTTTATGTCCAAGCCAATGATGCACACCTATAATGCCAGCACTAGGGGCTGAGGCAGGAGGGATTACAGGCATGTGCCACCACACCCAGTCTCAGTTGCTGTCTCAGAGCATGCCCCGGGCGGGGCCAGCACAGCAGGCCAGGAATTGAACCCCAGCTACTGCATAAGTAGGCGCTTTAATCTACTGAACTATCTGGCTGACCTGTCATTTTTCTCCTCCCCTCCCCTCCCGTCTTTCCTTCCCCTCCCCTCCCTTCTCCTCTCTTCTCTGTTCCCTCCATCCCTCCCTCCTTTTTTCTTTCTCCCTCTTCTCCTCCTTTTTCTCTCTCATACCCAGATCCTTGTGCTAGCAAGGCAGGTATTTAGATTGCTGAGCTATCTCCCCAGCCCAGCATAGTCATGGTTTTTGTTTTGTTTGGAAAGTACATATATAGTAATTAACATTAAATATTGTAGTTCTTACATTGATGTTTTTTCTTCCAGGGTGAATCTGGCAACATTGGTTCTGGGTTATGTCTCCTCATCAGTTCTGGTATGTTATTGATTTACTAAATTGGTGTTCCTCAGAAGGAACTAAAATCTCTCAGCTCTTGATGCTTTTTCAGGTTTTATGAATGGAGGAGGGAGTTGGGTTTGTACTCTGATAATCTGATGAAAGCTGTTTTCTTTTTGGTAGGCTGCAACTAAATGTGACAGCATGACACTGACTCCTGGTCCGTGGCTAGGTTTGCCTGCTGTTCCAGCAGTGACACTGTACAAACATGACGATCCAGCCTTGGTGAGCTCACTCTCCCTGGGGAGGAGGGAGTGGCAAATAGTCATTATTGGCTTTAGGCACAAAAATACAGAAATTTTGTATAAAATACAAAATGAAGAAAAAGGTGAATTTTTTCCCCTTAATTGCACTTCAGTTTTGCATACATATATATTTAAAATTTATCATAAATAAATCGATACCATATTAATTTCTCTGTTCACCCCATTTGTGGCATTTTATGCCTAGATAATGTTATATAACTTAAGTATAAAAATTTATTTAATCATGACCATTTGTGAACTTTTAGGATGTTTTTAAATGTTTGTTCCTGAAATGAGACAATGAACATATTTCTCAGTTTTAAATTATTTCTTTAGTAAGTCCCCAGAAGTAGAATTATAGACTTAGTATTTTAAGGCTCCTAATGTAGTGGATAAGTTAGTGACAGGCACATGCAAAATAAATGTTAAGTGATTTATTGCTAAAACAGTTGTTGACTTGCTCTGTTGATAATGACCAGGTATTTGAGAATGCTCAGAGTTATCTTGCAAGAGGCTGGTTCTTTTTTTTTTTTTGGTGGGACTGGGGTTCGAACTTACAACCTTGCACTTGCCAGGCAGGCAACTTGTGCCATGGAGCTATCTCCCCCACCTCAAGAGGCTGGTTCTTGAAGGAGCTTAGTTTTACTTCTGGGCTCTATCTGTATTCATGCCCTGGCTTTGCTTCTCCAGGTCTCTGAACTAAGCTACCTAGAGTATTTATCTTGTGGGGTTGTAGGATGATCAAATAGATAATGCAAGCCAAATGTCAAATATGAAGTGTAGATGAATGGTATCTAGTTCCTGGGATTCCAGTGGCTTTAGCTAATGCATTGATATTGGTTTTTTTAGACATTAGTTGCTGGTCTTACATCAAATAAACCAGCAGACAAACTCCGTGCCCTGCCTCTGTGGTTGTCTTTACAATACTTGGGACTTGATGGGATCGTGGAGAAGATAAAGCATGCCTGTCAACTTGTGAGTAGACACCTAAAGTTTATTTATTTTTTTAACTTTCTACAAAGCTTTATTCCAGAGGGGCTCAGTCCTTCTTGGCAGCTGCCTTCCTTATGGCAACCAGCACATTGCTCAGCTCCTCACGCTTCCTTTTGGCGTGAATGTGCATCCCCACCCTTTTCTTGATGAACTTAGGGTTTGTCCTTGGAGACCTTGAGCATCTGCATAGCGTGCCGCGCATAGGGGCAAAGCTGCACACCTTCCAGATCATGTCCTGCACGAACTTGATGTGTTTGGTGAGGCCTCCGTGGTGGCAGCTGTGCCTCCTTTGCTCACATTCTTAGTCACCTCATGGCCCTTGTTGAGGCCCATGGCCATGGGATAGCAAAGGGCCATGGCTACTGTTCTTGCTGTGGCAGAAGGCTAGACACCTAAAGTTTAAATGAATCACAAAGACTCCTTAACAAAGGCACAGATAGAAAAGTGTTATTTCCATCCAGTATGTTGTAATCTGTACCATAAGCAAGCAAGCTGACCACCTTGTGGGTATGTTTCTTGTTGAAAATAAGTTCTGGGAAAGACTACAGGCATTGATCCAGCAGTGAGCCCAGAGGAAATCAGATTAATCAGGCTATTGTCAGCCTGAGAGAAGAGTTGGCGTCCCAAAATGACTTGTATGGAAGGAAGAAGAATGAAGAAAAGGATAGTGTTCCCATAGCCTGACTCCCTATGTTAAGGAAATATGAAGTTTAGAGGTGAGATACAGTGGCATATATATTCCTAGCGCACTGGATTGGCTTCCCAAATTGCAGTGTTCTGGGGACAGTTCAATTATTTTTGCATTCAAGATATTCTAATTGTGAACAGTGTGTGATTATGCTATAGTTAAGTTTCTTAATCCATTTGGGTGCTATAACAAAATATTTTGGACTGAATAATTTCTTATTGTAAGATCAAAATGCCAACAGATTCAGTATCTGGTAATGGCCTATTCCTCATAGATGGTGATGGCTATGCTTTTCACTTGGCAAAGAGGAGAACAGACACACTAATCTCATTCATGAAGGTGCCACCCTCATGACCTAATAACCTCCAAAGACCCCATTTTTTTATTGTTGCATTAGGGATTTGATTTAAGGAATTTTGGCCAGGCACAAACATTTAAGCCATACATTTATAATGCAAATGCAGTATTTATATGATGAGAGCTGAATACTACTAAATGCAGAAGCGTGATGTCACCTCCTGACATGCCATTTTCTCACCTGAATTAGGAATTACAGTTCAGTAAGGATTGTTACATGAGGGCTTGAGTTCATGTGTGTAAAGCTTTAAATCTTTGTTTTAAACATGTTGTTGAACTGAGTCTATAGCTTGCTGGGAGAGCACATGTGTAGCCAGTTTTCTTGGGCAACTGGCACTTTCTCAGGTGTCATTTTTATATTTTAGAAAAATTAACATTACATATTTCATTAGTATAGTTCTTTGCTTTATATGATGGTTCCTTTTTACATTAATAAATAATTTCAGAATTTGTGTTTATAAAAGAACCATATTTTTTAAAAAGTGTTCTTATGTGCCATTTGGTTGTATCTTTGATTTAGTTGTATGGAAAGAGAAGCCTAATTGCCCTAGTAACTTAGCTAATTTAGAGAATATATGGACAGGAAGTGAGAGTTCTTCAATTCACAGGGCCTGTGAAGTACATGAAAATATATGATGACATTAATTCTGTGCCCTTGAGGTCACCACAGCTATGGCATCTTCCTGTAACCAAAAGCTGTAGCTGATTTCAAATGTTTAGGAAGACTTATCTGATACTGTACTGCTGGCTGCCAATGTTAAGCTGTGTGAAACTTTAGCAGATGTGGTTTTCTGTGTTATGTTTTATATTCCACACATTCCCTGAAAGCAGAAAGTTGTCATCATCTCCATTTCCTTCTCTTCCTCATCATCACCACCTTCTTTGTGGATAGTCATTATTTAGTTTTTTATTTAGCACTGAGTACCAGAAAGTACTTTTCACACTTTGTTTCAGTTGACCCCAAGGATGTAAGGTCCACTGATGACCTGTTAAGAATGAAATTTCAGGCTGGCCAGATAGCTCAGCGGATTTGATCCCCAGCCTGCCTTGCCTACCCCACCCAAGGGCATGCTGAGATGGTGATTGAGATTGGGTGTGGTGGTGCATGCTTGTAATCGCAGCACTTGGGAGGCTGGAAACAGGGTCACTGTGATTCAGATCTGTGTAATGAGACCCTGTAGACCCTGTACTGTATACATGTAAAGAAATGAGAGTTTATGAGGAGCTTTCCAGCTAACACTTACACAATGCACATTGTGTTCTAGACACTGTTTATGAGCACCTAATATATTATTGACTTATTTAATTTTTCCGCAACTCGGATACTATCATTCCATTTTTATAGTTAAATAAACTGGTCTTAGAGATGTTAATTGACCAAGCTATGCTTTTAATCTGCTCTTAGGCCAGCTGTATTCTCATGTAGCACTAGTCTTGCCCCCTAAAATTCATACTATGCATTGCTCACATTTTTATTCGGTGGCTTTTAAACAAATGGCTTATGTCACTAATAGGATATATTCACAAGTCTCATTAAAATCAGCTTTTTTGTTTTCGTTTTTGTTATTTTTGAAACAGGCTGGCCTCAGACAAAATGATACTTCTGTCTCAGTCTTGTAAGTGCTGGAACTACAGGCAGGTGGTATACCTGGTCAGAGACAGTTTCTTGAATCACTGTGTATAATTTTTAATTAAAAGATGGAAGAATATTTAGAGATCTTGAATTGTGAAAATTGGCAGCCAAACTTAGAAATCACCAACTTACAGATGTCTAAGAACCCTGTGTACAGACCATTGGTCTCCTGAGAATTGAATGTGTGTACTAACCTAATGACAGTCTACTTATAAGCTGTTTGTCATTTGCAGAGTCAGCGGTTGCAGGAAAGTTTGAAGAAAGTGAACCACATCAAAATTTTGGTATGGCATATAATTTCCTATTTTGAAATACTTGTTTTTGACTTCAAAAAATGCTTTTCTCCACATGTGATGCATTTCAGTTGAATTGTTACAGCTCCAGTTTTTTTTTTTCAATGCAGCCTTTGCAAGGGCTTAATGTATTTATGACTTAGCTGAAGACCAAGAAATTGTGCCTTACAATGTTTAAATTCCTATAGTTCCTTTCTTATGATTCATTTATCCTGTTAAGATTTAGAACTGTGCAAAGAGCTTTTTATTTTAATTTTTATTTTTGTATTTTAGTAAGGATCTACCGGCTCTACATGGTCTTAGGAGTATGTAGTGATCCGCCTTGTGTTCAGACTCCCAAGAGCTCAGATTACATGCCCCCACTGGCACTGCACGTGGTCGGGGAGGGAGTAGAACCCAGGCTGTTTCATCTGCCTAAACAAGCACTTTAATCCACTGGAGCTATTTGGCTGGCCCTGTACAAAGATCTAATAAACACCATTGATTTCACCTAAAGCCTAAGGACTTTAGAACACTATTTTCTGGAAGGAAAAACTGGTCTGTCTCAGAATGCTCTGGGCTGCTTTTTCTGAAACATCCTGACACCAGAGTTTGTGTTTGCATAAGGTAGAGTGAAAAAGAGTTAAGCAAGTAGCAGCCCTGCTCTTTTCTCCTCCTGGTTTCTTCCTAAACTCAGTCTCTCAGATTGCACCTTTGAGATAATAACTAGAAGAGGAGATGAGAACTTAGCATCATTAAAAATCAAGAATGAGTATTGGTTCAGGTGGGAATCTTTCATTTTATTGTTTTAGAACTGTGAGAAATGTTTTGGTCAGAGTTTGATTTAAATAGGCTGAATGACAATTACAGTGAACTTTAAAACTAGGCTGGGAGCTGAGGAGATAGCTCAGTGGAGTAAGTGATTGTTTGGCAAGTGCAAGGTCCTGAGTTTGATTCCTGGTACCATATGCACAACACACACACACACTCTCTCTCTCTCTCTCTCTCTCTCTCTCTCTCTCTCTCTGGGGGCTAGGGAGGTAGCTCAGTAGAGTAAGTGATTGCTTGGAAAGTGCAAGGTCCTGAGTTTGATTCGTGGTACCATACACACACACACACACACACACAGAAAAAAAAAAAAAAAAGCACACCAAAAAAACCTGGGCTGTGTGTGGCGGTGTACACTTGCAGTGTACTGCCAGCACTGGGAGGCTGAGGTAGGAGGGATCACAGAGTTCGAGACCAGCCTGGGCTATATACCAAGACCCTGTTTGAAAAAAACAAAACAAAAAACCCTAGTATTTACATGAAGTCCCAGTTCATACAGTTCATTTCTGTATTAGAACATGGTTAGGCTTGATGGGGTGGGGGATGCTGTACATGGCCTATACAGCAGCAGCTTACTTAGAGCCACCCAGCCTGAATTGTGACTGATAAACTGTTGCAAAACAGAGTAGCCGTTAGGAGTAGAGGGGATGACTCGAAACCAGGCAGCCTGTGACTCTTGAGGTCCTCTTATCCTGGAACCCAGAAACCGAGCAGTCAGATGAAGGCTGTTGGCTGGACTCTTCTGATGGCAGAGAGATTTGGACCGAGCATGTGCTTGGGAATCCCTGCCTTGCAGAATACATCTGGGTTCCACATGTCCTTTTTCCTCCAGCTGGGAGCATCTGATGGAGCTAGTCGTCACTCGTTCTTTTGAATCATCTTGTGTGGCTACACACAGCCCAGGCACAAATCTGCTTTATCCTTTCTTCCAATGGCTGCTTTTTTCAGTAGTGGATACAACAGTCTGCAGACCTCACAAAACACTGTGGTTGGTCACTCATCATCATCGCTGTTACAGCTGCTGCTGTAAAATGTTTGCCAGACAGTACACACAGTGCTAAGTGCCTTGCTCACACTACTTCTGTTAGCTCTCCCAACTGGGTGCTGTGTAGCTGCTCTTCCCTGCCTAGAGTCACTCACTGTCCCTCTCCGGTTCCTCTCGTGGCAGTTCCTTAGCTTGCAAATCTTACTTCAAATGTAGACAAACTTTCTGATTACATGAAATACCTTCCCACCGACATCCATCATTCTGTGTCCTGAGAAGTTTTCATCCTTACTGCTTTCTGAAATCTGTGTGTTCATTATCAGTTTTTTTTTTTGTTTGTTTTCTGTAAAAGTTTTGCATAGGCTTTATGCAAATTTACCAGTGTCTCTACATGGGCATTAAAATCCAGAGTTCCAGCCAGGAAAACCAAGATTCTGCCCTTCCCCATTCTGCTCCTCTCGCCCCTAGGAGTTTTTTTTTATAAAAGATGAGGGGTGGTTCAGACAGGTTCTCAGTATGTAGTTTAGGTTGGCCTCGAATTCACGATATAGACCAGGGTGGCCCTAACCTCAAGGTGATCCTCCTGCCTCAGCTTACCAAGTGCTGGGACAGGGATATATCAGTAGTTTAAATGTTTTGATTATTGGCTACATTTAACCTAGTATTTGATATTTAGAATTGATAACTTAGGCACGTTGACATTTGAGATGAGAATTCAAGAAAGGAGGCTGGGCATGGTGGCACACTGTATTCTGAGTATTCTGGAAGACTGAGGCAGGAAAATCACATGTTCCAACCTAGCCTGGGTCACTTAATGACTTAGCTCAACAAGAAGGCCCTGGGTTTAATCCCCAACAGAGCAGAAGAGAGGAAGGAAGAGAGGTAGTCAAGCAGTCATTGTACTTTACCCTAACTAAAAGATGGGGGAATGGTTGGATTATTTTATCCAGTTTTTTGTTCCTACTTCCTTGTTGGGTTTATTCTATTGTATTTGCATATTAGGATCCTGATTATGTTTTTCTCCCAGGATGGTATTCCTATAGTTTAGGCTGGGCTTGAACTTTCAGCGATCCTCCAGCTTGAACCTCTTGTGTTCTCGGATTACAGGTGGCACCACTAGGCTCAATAAATATTAATACTTTTAAAGAAATAAGGTCAAGCTAGGCAAGTGTGTGCCTGTAGTCCTAGCACTCAGGAGGATCTCCTTGAGTTCAAGGTGAGCCTGGACTACAAGTGAGTTCAGGACCAGCCTAAGATACGTAGTCAGACCCTGGTTCAAATGAATGAATGAATGAATATTTAGGTGAGAGTTATAGGAGATGGCAGATATGAAATCATTTTAGCACAGAAACTACCTCAATAACTAATTAGTGGATTCAAATATAAATCTTTCTTGAACAGAATTATGTCCATGTAGTCCTTTGAAAAATTGGTGGGAAAGTTCTTGGCCCGTTTGCTTCTGGTTACTTTAAGTTAGCGTTTCCTGTTGTGGCCTAACTCGTGAGTCATCACACTCAACCTAAGAACACGGTTTTAGGGCTAGAGATGAACAGTACTGCAATTATTGCAAGCTTATAGAGCTGGCTCCTCAGGGCCTTAGCCCTGGAGAAGTATCACATTGTTTACCAGGGACATTGCTGCTCACTGTGTGCCCTGACGTAATGCTAAAGCTGGTGGCTGAGTGAGTGTCCAGCAGAGAGCAGGAGCTAGTGCTGCTATGGCAGTGCAGTGAGCAGTTTCTTTGGTTAGGAAATTCACTGCTGAAATGTGTGAATGACTGTATCACATAAGTATGTTCAGAAAATACATGCAGTTCCACTGTTGGAATGTACATTGCCAACAGCTCTTGTATCTTGTTCTGAATATTTTAGAAGGTGAGGAGAAAATAATTGTTCTATTTCTTTTCTTAGTATAAAAATTGTAGTAAATCTTGAATGATTTCTAGAATTCTTTGAAAGCACTGGCATCCTTACCACTCATTCTGGTTCTTCTCTTTCCTTATCAAAAAAGATCATTAATGTTTTTCATAAATATTAAAATTATCCCCTGCTTTAACTTAAGTGTCACATATTAATCTCAGAACCACATTGCATTCTCAGGGTAGATCACAGTTTCAGAAATTTTATAAAACATTTTCTTTTGTTACTTTAGCACCTGAAATTAACCTTTGAGCTTTTAAAAGTGTTCATGTACAAAATAGACCACCTCCACCCTGTTTCCCAGCTGACTGACTGACTGACTTTATAGGTGTTTGGTGTTTACTATCTTTTGGTAACACTGGACTTCTCTTTTTGCAGGTGGAGGATGAGCTCAGTTCTCCAGTAGTGGTGTTCAGATTTTGCCAGGAATTACCAAACTCAGGTAGGTGATTTAAAAAAGGTTTATTTTGGTGTCTGTATTTAAGGACTTTGACGTTGGTCCCATTTCAAGTTAGATAATCCAAAATATTTTTATTGCTTTGGTTTATGGTAATTATGCTAGCAGTTCCTAAATATTGGTCTCCAGGCCAGTGCTAGAATAGCTGAGTCACTTAAAAAAGATTCTTGTGATGCACTTTCAGACATGTTGACCTAGTAGCTTAAAACCCCATAAGAATCTTTGTTTTTAAAAAATGCTCTGGAAGGATGTGGTAGTGCATGTCTGTACTCGCAGCACTCTGGAAGGCTGAGGCAGAAGGATCTCAACTTCGAGCCTGGCTTGGGCAACTTAGTGAGATGTTATATCAAGAAGAGCAAAAGTAAAAAAGGGATGGGAGATGCAGCGTAGTGCAAATGCCCTGCATTCAGTCCTCAGTACTTCAACAAAACAGCTCAAAGGTCTACCAAGGCACCATTATTTTTCAGCTAAATGGCTGCATCCCTTACTCAACTTACCTGACTTCCCCGGACTCTGCTTAGCCCATTTCACATCATGTGCCACATAGTAGTGAGGGAGCATTAAAAGTAGAAGTCAAATCATTCTACTTTCTAACCTGAGCATGTTAATTTTCCGCTGTTTCAGTTGCATGAAGCCAGGCTATTTCCCATGGCCCCTGAGGCCACTGTGTTCTGTCCCTACTTTTTTCTATAATCCCTTCCTTTCTGAGACACATGCTTCAGTCCTAAGACTCCTTGCTAGTTCATAGCTCTGGCGTTTGCTGTTCGCTCTGCCTCACGTGCCTTTCCTCTTGCTCTCATATCTTTATTAAGTCCCTACTTCCTCAGGGAGCATCTGCTTCTTGTCCTGGCCTGTGATCTTCTTTCATAGCACTAGCAAGGACAAACATGCGATTTTCCTGCTCAATTTAGACTGTAAGTTCCAAGGTGACAGAAATGCTGCTGTTGTGTATATCTCAGATATCTACAGTCTCAAGTGTGAGCAGGTACCCAGACTACTTAATGGGTCAAAGATATATTTTGGGAAGCCGAGTTTGGATGTTTAGATACTGTGGTTGTCTTCGCATAATGCTTGGTAGACCAAGTGTTGACTAATCCAGAGACCTTAGAAGTAACCTTTTCAAAAGTAAGGTTAAGAATTCTGTTTCTGGAAATGTTATTCAGGTGTTTGTGAGGAAAAAAAAGTGTGTTAAATTTCTGTTAAGAGTTGTTCGATTTTAGAAATAAATGAGGCTGTTCCCTTAAGGTGAATAATAGAATATAAGTGAAATGGAGTTGCGTCGTGATGTTTAGATTGGCCGTGTTTAGGGGGGTGACTCTATTCTGTTTTGGCCTCAGATCCAGTCTTGAAAGCAGTACCAGTGCCCAACATGACACCCTCCACAGTTGGCTGGGAAAGACATTCCTGTGATGCTCTGAATCGTTGGGTAAGGTGGCAGCTCTCTGCCTTTTTCTTTCCCAGAGCATCATGACTGAGATAACAGAAGGTGCTGGGCTTGTTCTGGGGTACTTTTCTTAGTCTATCACCTCATGGCCGCCTCTGGCAATCAATCTTGGCATCATTCCCTTAGTTTCCACCTGTAGCTGTTGCCGGGGTGCTGTGTACGGCTGTGAAGTTAACAGTGTGGCGTGCAGTATAGCGGCTGTGGTGTGCTGGTGGACGTCCAGCTGCCTCAGTGGGTACTAAGGACAATTCTCTTGAGCACCTTTGGCAGTTGGGCAGTGTGGCCCAGAAGCGTTGTGCTTTAGCACTTTGTGGACACTGAAATTGTACCTCTAGGAATGAGCCTTGGGTATTCTGATCAGCATAAGGATGTTCACCATGGCAGAATCGGTCTCTGAAGTGTGTGGTGAATAAGTTATAGCACATCTATATAGTGCAGTTCAAAATATCTACTACAAGCCATGTTGCTGAATGTGTTAGGCAGCCATGAAATATTTGGTCAACACAAACTAAATGGGGGGAAAAACCTGAAGATTGTTCAAAAGTGTAGAATATCATGTTTTGTGACAAATGTTCCATTTACCAGAGAGAAAACCCAGGGGAATATACCACATGTGAGTCAGTGGTGTGTTATGAATATTTTTTATATTCATTTACCTGTATTTTGCTGATTTTTACGGAATGAATTATATTAGTTAAGAGAAAAATAAGCTAGGCTAGTGGTACAAACCTGTAATCTCAGTACTCTGGGAGTGTGAGGCAGTGAAATAGCAAGTTTGAGCCCAACTACACCCACTTAGCAGCTTATTGAGAGCCTGTCTCAAAATTAAGGGGCTGACGTGAGGCCAGGTGTGGTGGCACACATCTGTAATCCCAGCACTGAGGATAGTTGAGACAGGAGGATTGCAATTTCTAGTCCTGTCAAGGCAATTTAGCAAGATTTTGCCTCAAAACGTAAAAAGGTCTGAAGTTAAGTGGTAGAGCATCCCTGCGTTTGATCCTCAGTATCGCTAAAAAAAAAAAACAAAAGCAAAATGTACTATTTTTAAAAAGAAGTGGTGCACAGTGAGAGGTGAATGCGTATAATCCCATCACTCAAGAGGCTGAGGCAGGAGGATTACTGAGAGTTTGAGGGTAGCCTGGGCTACCTAGTGAATTTTAGGCCCACCTGAACTACACAGTGAGACCCTGTCTAAAAGAAAAGAAAACGTGACCATAAATAGTCAAAGACCAGGACTGGGAATATAGTGCAGTGACACAGTACATGCCTGGCAAGCTTGAGGTCCTGAGTTTGATCCCTAGTGCCAAACAAAAAGGACCAATTGAAGGAAATGTACTCCAGGAGCCCCACCCCCACACTGCCAGCTGTGCTGAGTCGTGAGGAAAGTGGAGAAGACATTGCGTCCTGTGGTGCAGGAATGTGTGTGCTGTCCTTTTTTCCCCTGCAGCTGGGAGTGCAGTTGAAACAGCTGGTGCCTGCGAGCGGCCTCACTGTCATGGATCTGGAGGTTGAGGGCGTGTGTGTGCGCTTCAGCCCTTTGATGACAGCAGCAGGTAACTAGTCTGTGTTTCTCTTCTGTTCTGGTAAACAGTTCCATGTCCGTTAAAGTTAAGGCTGTTGGGTTAATCATTTATCTACCTACCTACCTACCTTTTTTCCCTCCCTCCCTCCCTGTCTTCCTTCACTCCCTCCCTATCTTCTTTCCCTCCCTCCCTCCCTTCCTATCTCCCTACCTCTCTCCCACTCTCCCTACCTCTCTCTCCCCTGCCTCTTTCCCTCCCTCTCTCTCGCTCTTTCCCTCCTTCATGCCATACTGGGGATAGAACCAAAGGCCTTGGCACTAAGTCTGGCTAAATTGCTGAGTTGTCCAGTGTGGGCTTGAACTCCTACTCCTCTTGCCTCAGTGTCTAAGTTCTGGGGTCACAGGCATGTGCTACTACACCCACTTATTAGCACATGCCCATACCCTATAATTTTTGTTAGAAGAGTGACTTAAATACAAAATGTATTTGAAAGAGTTAAAAAAATTAATGTTTATTGAAAGTGTTAATGTTTAATTGTTTAATCAGTCTTACATACCTATATCTATTAATCTAAACTGATTTGATGATAAAAATATGTAATACAACCATTGTTGAATTTTTCTTGTTTTGAAATTCTGTACTACATGTACTCTTACTTCTTACTGTTTTTATATCTTTGTTTCTGCTATTTTTACTTTTTAAAATAAAATTAAATCAATCTTAAAAAAAAGAAATAGCACATTAAAAAAATTATCAAATGTATAAATACGAAAAAATAAAAAAGGAAAGAAATGACTGCAGTCATCTTGCCCTGCCGTTCCCAGACACAGGCGGCCAGAGTACTTCCCTTTCCCTCCACTTGTAGTAATATAGAGAGAACTTCTGATTGATGTATTATCTTGTGACAAGATGCTTGTAATTAGACCAAAGCAGTCCCTATCTATGAGAAGAATCTGATTTCTACATTGGAGAATTTCATTGTGTACCAGATCTTCTAAAAATCATTTATAGCTGGAGCAGCCAGATGTGCTAATTTTTAACACCTCATTCTTCCATAGCTGGCTTGAGTGGCTTTTCTTTTTGACTCCTCAGCTCCAGCTAACTGATGATGCCTACAGCTTTTGGCCTTCCTAATTGGGGGAGGAGGGCTATAAGCCATTCCTTACACATTTCTCAGGTATTCTGTAAATGTTTTCAGTGTTAGGAACACGAGGAGAGGATGTGGATCAACTTGTAGCCTGCATCCAAAACAAACTGCCTGTTTTGACCTGTACGCTGCAGCTGCGAGAAGAATTCAAGCAGGAAGTAGAAGGGACTGCAGGTCTATTATACGTTGATGACCCCAACTGGCCTGGAATAGGGGTTGTCAGGTAAAGACTTGGTTTGTCTTTTTATGTTACGACTTTGCCAAATAATGCACATGGTGGGTCATTTTGTGAACCACCTTTGTAATCCAAGATGAATATATGCAAACAAAATATGCTTATCAAAAACTCACTAAGAGGGGGCCAGGGAGATAGCTCTGTGGCACAAGTGCCTACCTGGCAAGTGCAAGGTCATGAGTTTGAACCCCAGTCCTGCCCCCTCCCCCCCAAAGAAAAAAATTCACCAAGAGATTGTGGGCATTTAGGAAAGCTCAGGGTCAGCAGGTGATGTGGCCACCATTGCACTCAGTGAGAGCTATCCCTAGGAGTGAGTGCGTGCTTTATGTGCTGACTCACCAGTGCCTGTGGACACAGATGGGCATATGTAGTGGACAGATCCATCATATAAAGAATATTTCAAGTTAGTAAGAAACAACAGTTCCCAGGGAGACAGCACCCCACTGGCATCTAGTGATCAGTGTGTACAGACAGCCCTGTAGTGGCTGTCCTCTTTAGTGAGGGTTACTGTCTTTTGTCTTTTGTGCAACATGTACGATCTCTAGACTTTGCCTCACTTTCCTATGAAGCCAAAGACTTACCCCTTACTGATATTCTTGAATGTTTTCAATCTCAAGACATTTAGCCAGACATAGTGGTACATGCCTATAAACCCAGCATTTGGGCGGCTAAGGCAGGAGAATTGCCCTGAATTTGAGTCAGCCTGGGCTATATAGTGAATTCAAGGCCAGCCTGAACTACATAGTGATACTGTCACAAAACAAGAACAAAAAAAGAAAGACATCATCCATGGCTTCTTTGCCTGTTAGTCCCCATACTTGTCTATACATGCTTATAACTCTAAGGAGACTCTCAAGTCTCTTCAATTATAGTACTGTTGTTCAATATTGTTTTTAGGTATGAACATGCAAATGATGATAAGAGCAGTTTGAAATCAGATCCAGAGGGAGAAAAAATACACTCTGCGCTCTTGAAAAAGTTAAATGAACTGGAATCTGACCTTACATTTAAAATGGGTAATTATTGCTTCTATAAGTTAACTGTGAATGTGGAAGGGCATTTTCTAATTGGCTTAAATGGCTTCATCCATCTGGAGGAAGCTTTGGGTTAGGTGAAGGTGTGTTTCTTCCTCGAGTTCTTGCTTTCAGCCCATTAAAGACACTGCCCACCACATGAAGGGGGCCTTTTTTCACGCATGGTCCTACAGTTACAAAGGGAAGTGGCCCAGGCTTCACTCAACACAGAGGAAGCCACGCTTCCCTACTGTTTCTTTCTGTAGGCCCTGAGTACAAGAGTATGAAGAGCTGCATTTATGTTGGCATGGCAAGCGACGACATAGATGTTTCTGAACTGGTGGAGACCATTGCAGTCACAGCTCGGGAAATTGAAGAAAACTCAAGGGTCTGTAAGACTGATCAGTATTTTGTACCTTTTTGGGGTTTTGTCTCAACTAGGTGGGGTTATGAAAGAGGAAACATTTGTGGGAATGTCCATTCACTTATTCTTTCCCAAAAAGTTCATAAATGTTCCTGGTGATTGAGGCATTAGGCCAGACATGAGGAGTGCCAGGTAGGCCTGAGACACAGAGACACAGTCTCTGCCCTTGGGGACTTGCCAGGCAGTGAGAAGAAATACACATATAGCTAGCTGTAGTGAGTGCTGTGCAATCACAGTAGCTGTGCATTCGAGAAGGCCCCTCTGGTTGCAAGCTTGGTGTCAAGATCCTGAAAGAAACTATTCCTGAAGATGGGTGAGATAGGCATTTAGGCTAACAGGATTCCAACCAGAAATAGATAGGCTGCTTGGCCAGTTGGCATGGAGGAGCAGAGTACCAGGATAAAAGCCATTCCCTAAACCAGATATGTCTGAGAGCAGACAGAAATGTATGTCATGTGTCTTGCTTTGGGTAGGGTTCAGAAGAGAAGAGTTTGAAGTGAGGTTGAGGAACCAGCTCCGTTCACTGTTATCTGGACCGTTAAGGTTTCTTCCAAACCTGGCAATATGGCTGCTGCCTTTTTCTCCTTGAATGTTGAATGGGTGATGTGTTTTCTATTGCTATGACAATCAGGATGTTATTTTTCTTCTGCTGCCTGTCAGGTAAGGCTGGTCACTAAAGTGTATCTGGGCCTCCACAAGCATCTTTGTATTTAATTTTCACTGTGGTCTACAAATGCAGAATTCCATTACTGATGTACTTCTGTGAAACATCCCCAGTGCTGTGTCAGTTTCTGTAGGCCCCAGCAAGAAGTGTAGACAAGCAGTGCCTTTCTTGATCTTACATAGCTTCTGGAAAACATGACAGAAGTTGTCCGGAAAGGAATTCAGGAAGCTCAGGTTCAGCTGCAGAAGGCAAATGAGGAACGACTTCTGGAAGAGGTGAGGCTCCAGAGCTGACTCTTCAGCCCTGTTGGGAAGGGAGCCCAGCTTGGCAGTGTGATCTTGAGTGAGGGCTATATTTTACAGGGAGTGTTGCGGCAGATCCCTGTTGTAGGATCAGTGCTGAATTGGTTTTCTCCACTACAAGCTTCACAAAAGGGAAGAACATTTAACTTAACAGCAGGTAGGACTAATTAGTCTCTGCTCAGATCTCATTTACATAGGAGGATGTGAGGGAGATCTGGCTGCGACATCTGTCACCCCGTTGATTGCCAGAGTTGATTCGGCTGATCTGGCTGGCTAGGCAGGTGTCCCCTTCCTCCCTCAACGATCCATGTGCGTCCCTCCAGAAGCTGTGCACTCGGTCGAAGAGGACGACCACCCCTTGGTCAAGGGTATAGAGTAGCTGCGCTCCCCTGCTAGAACCTCCAAACAAGCTCTCATTTAACATAGGAGCTCCGATCAGATGTTGTTAGCTGCCAACACCCCTCATTTTGCAAAGACCTTGTGTCTGTCCCTGTGTTCTCTGGTAGGAAATCTGGAGAGTCTCTGATGCTCTGTTACCTTTTTCCACAGTCCCCTCCAATATTAAAATAGTGGGAAGGTAGGTGCCCATTCCTGTAGTAAGCTGACTCCTCTTCCTTGAATGCACAGGAACCAGTCCATTTTATTTCAAACCAGGCAATCATACTATAACCAGTTGCTAGAATTTGAGAAAGATACATTAAAAGCCCAGATTCCTTCCTTCCTTTTCTGCCAAGGAAATAATATTTATGAAACCCAAGATCCCTTCCCTAGGAAATGACTGTACTATTACAGTAGAAGATAACCTGAGTTTTAGTCTGTCCACCCTCAGCCTTTAGTAAAGAGGCATCTGTTTCTTGTTGCTAAAGTACATTCCCCAGTTGGGTCTGGCTCCCCAGGCATGTTTGTACATACCACTGCCTGATGTCCCCAGATCTGAAGAGAAATGGGGAGGGATCTGATGCCCAGCTGTTGTCTAGTTCTTGGCATGTTTCAGGAAGGCTAGTCTCTGAGAAGCTGAATGCTGGAAGCAGCTTATTAGGGCTCAAGGTGGAGTAAGCAGCATCACCAGGGGCAACGTGTAGCAGGAGTGTCTGCCCACTCTGTCTTTTCTTCCTGGCAGGCTCTCTGGAGTCCACAGAACACACATATGTCTACAAAGTACAAAATATGGGAGTGACACCGCCTCCAACGCCCTTGGGCATTCGCACCAAACAGAGGCTTCCAGGTACGGTTGTATTATGTACGAGTTCATTTTAACATGGAAGAAAACTGGCTGTATTTTTTTAAAAAACATGTTTGCATGTTTTTTGAAGAAAACTGGTTTTAATTTTTGTTTTGGAAAGCAGAAGTTTCCATGTTTAACAGTTTTCCCTTGTTTGAGGTTTACTTGCATATTTTTGTTTTACTGGTTCTTCAGCCCACACTCCTATTTTTAAGACCATGTATCACTGTCCTTTTGAATTTAGTAGCCTTGAGACTAAGTTGTTTTTGTTTGTTTGTTCGTTTTGTTTTTTGGCGGGCCCAGAGTTCAAACTCACGACCTTGCACTTGCCAGGCAGGCACTTGTGCCACGCTGCTATCTCTCCGGCCCCCAAGACTTCACTGTAAAGAAATGTCTTGGTGGTACTGTAGTGGGGAGGGGCTGGGGGTCTGGAGTGCTGACATTATTTAACCATGGTGTTTATTCTTCTGAGCTTGTCTTTATTAAGATAACTTCGGAGGGGACACCCACTCGGGACCCCCCTTATGTCTCTTGACAGGAGCTTTCTTTCCCTCAATAAGTATGTTCTGTTCATAAAAAAAAAAAAGATCAAAAGCTCCATGCCAGGGGAATATGATACAATAACAGTAGCAGTTCTTAGTTCCTTATCTTCTATAATGCTTCAGAACTGGGATTCCAGTATTTCTGCCTAAGCAGTTATAAAATAAAGTGATACCCAGGTGCACAGAGAGCCTCCAACCACAATAGGCCTCCTTACTAAGCTGTCAGCACTATTTATCCCATTTTTTCCCCAGGTCAGAAACCTTTTAAAAGATCCCTAAGAGGTTCAGATGCTGTGAGTGAGACCAGCTCGGTCAGTCATATTGAAGACTTGGAAAAGGTGGAGGACATGTCCAGTGGACCAGAGCAAAGTACCTTAGAGATGCACAGCCCTGAGCAACCTTCAGGGGCTCCTGCCCCTCAGGCCAGCCACACTGAAGCCCTCCAGAACAGGGCCCAGTGTTCTGAAGATGACCGTCAGCAGGCGGAAGAGCCAGAGAGCCTAAGATAAAATTCAGTGTTGGGTTTGAGACTGTACTGACTGTTGTTTCAGGGAAGAAGTTACACAGCAAGTGTGAACTGTGCTACGTGTTCATCTAATAGAAATGACTTGTGCTGAACTAGTATTTTTGCACAAAAGTATGCCTAAAAGCATCTTTCAAGGAGGCAATTGAATATTTTATGTGTATGGAGAACAGCCAGTTGTTTCTGGCCTGCCCAAATGTAGTAAAATCATTTTCCTCTTCAGTTACCTTAAATACTTTTATTCCTAAGGAACACTTACAATTTCAGGTGCTTGCCACTTGAAACACTTTCTTCTTTTTAAACCTAAGGATACATCATTTGATTGCATTTAGGGATGTTTTATTAGGACTGTCCGGGTTCTGTACTGTTCTTCCACAGAGGCAGGGTGACAGTGACCTTTGTCATAATGGGTCTAGAGTGGTCATACTGGGTACACACCTGGATTGGCAGGCTCCAAGAAATGCATTTCAGTGGGACCTGGAGTGCATCACAGCCCATCCTGCCAATCTGTAACTGCTGTTTTTCCTGTAGACTAAGTAGGGACCGTGTCCACTAGAGCCACAGCAGGGCTTCTATCAAGGACTGTCCCTTTCTATGCTCTTTGTAAACAAATTTTAGGACTTGTCTAGGAATAATTGTCGAGTCTTTTCCTTTCCATGTGTGTCTGTTTTTAAATGTTAAAGCTTTAAATCAGCACAAAGGTACAGATTATGTTTATTTCTGTCCCAAAGAGCCTGCTACTAATACGCCGTGCAGCATACATGGGCTGGAAGGCTGAAGTAAGTTCACCCTTGACTGTCTCACTCCAGAGATTTGTCGCTTCTCTTCCACTCACAGGTCACCTTGGGTCCTGCTCAGAAATGAGAGCTAGAAAAGTCATCCCTCACAGGTTGAAATGACTGGAAGTTAGTCCCCAAATTCCAGCTGGTTTCTATTTTCCCAAAGTACTGTATCATTTCTTTTGTCCTAAGGTTGGCCCCCTGTGCCTTTTTAGTCTCACAAAGTCAAACCAATGGGAGAGCGTATGATGGTGGGGAATTCACACTGGATTTGTGGACTAGTGTGGGAAGCCTTTGTTATACTACATTAAGCCTGTAATTACACTGATTTGATGTGATTTCTGACATCTGGCACTAGTCAAAATATAATTTTCCTTTTTTTTGGGTACAGATTAAATGGTCTTCCCTGTTTATTTGGTGCAATGAAGTATAGCAGATAAGATGGGAGAGGGGTAAATTATCACCTTTAACAAGATTGATTTTTAAATGTTTATATATATATATATATATATATATTTGGAATTGTTAAATCAATTTTGCTGAAACAGAATTTCACCCTTGAGATACTATTTCAATGTTGATTTCAATAAAGGTTCTTGAAATTGTTACCAGTGAATTGTTGTATCTTACTATGTTAATCAGGCATTGTGACTTCCTTTTCAATAGGAACTTCAGAAACAACTGGTTTCTAAAACAAATTGATTCATCAGGGGTTTGGATAAATTTTCAGATCAAATTTAGCCCCACAGATTATCTTAAGAGATAATTATATTTCAGAAAGTTGAGATCAAATCCTGTTATAGGTCAGTTTTGGATGTGAAGCTTTTTTTTTTTTTTGCAGAACCAAAGATTGAACTCAGGCCCTTGCACTTGCCAGACAAGTGCTTATTCTACTGAGCTATCTCCCCAGCCTCCTGGATGTGAAGCTTTTAAAATACTTTTTGAGCATAAAAATTGAGACATACAACTTCTCACTAAATTTTACTGCATTGTAAAAATCTTTTCAAATAAGGTTTTTATGCACGAAGGAGAATTCAGAATACTTACCCATCCATGTATCTGAAGTAACTGCTTATAGAACAGTGAGACAGGTAGGTTCTCTTCTGCTCATTATTACTGAGCAAAAAGACGACACTGGCCGCAGACATTTTTTTTTGCGGGGGTGGGGTGGGGGGGTGGGGGGGGGTTGGGGGTACTGGGGATAGAGCTCAGGACCTTGTGCTTGCAGGCAGATGTTTATGCCATTGTGATTTTTTTGTAAAGCAAAAGTAAATCTAAACAAATGCCTTTGCCAAAATAAGATTTTATTTGAAGGATAGTAAGGGAAGAGACCTCAGACTCGATGGTTGTAGATTCCACATTCATTTTCTTTCCAAACCCCACCAATGGTCTTTTCATGCCAAAAATGTGCTTGCTTTAGTAAATCCTATTTTTAGTTTCCTGAAGAGATCTTTTCCCATGAGCCATCTTCCTTTTTTTTGTAGAGGAGAGCTTTATTTCCAGGAAACAGTGTGTTCATTGGAGATGGATATTTTTTTAAGAACATCAAAGTAGATCTTATATGTTCAACAAAGTGAGGGGGCTCCGCCAAAGGAGAAGTTGAAAGATTCTGGGGTAAAAAAGAAGAGTGGGCATGATAGAAGAGGAAGCTGGTTCTACTCCTGTATCCTTAATCAGATTCTCAAATCAATACATGTATCTCTCAAGACTTTTGTAGGTAACTGCTTAACTGTCCCCGCTATGCACACTTTTCAGTGAAAATACCATTTTTCCCCAACTGTGATCAGTGTCCCCCCGCCCCAACCAAGGATTGAACTCAGGCCCTTGTGCTTGCCATGCAAGCACTTATTTTACTGCACTATCTCCCCAGTCCCCTGTGATGAGGTTTGATAGTGGCTTCTAAAAACAGCTGCTGCTCACTCAAGGAAAAGCAGCTGTTACCTAGCCTTAGTCCTTTTTTTTCTTACAAATGGGGAAGCCAGGGCCCAGAGATTTAAGATTTACTCAGCCTGTAAATTCTTACCTGTAGTATTTGCTTGTCATCTTGCTGTAACCAGAAATCCACATGTGGAAATGGTGTCCAGGAATATGGGCCTATTCGAAGTTGTTCAGTCTTCGCATCATAAATGCTAATCATCTGAAAGAGGATGATTGAAAGGTAGGAAGTAGGGAGGGCAAGGCATTTGTCTAGATGATGAGCTGCTTAAAAACTGTCTCACAGTAATGAAGCTGCCACTTACTAAATACTTCCCTGTGTCTGGTCCTGCACATTGTGGGTGATATGTGCCACTGTGTTTAGTTCTAACAGCAGCTCTCTAAGGGGACGACATTCTTTCCACTTGGGATGAAAAACCCTGACAAGTCCCACATGCAGTCAGCATCAGAGCTGGGCCTCATGCCCAGTGTGTCTAGTGTGGGAGCTCTGCGCAAACACTGCCTTATTACCAAACTGCTTGTCCTGAGTAGCTAATTATCTTGGAAATTTAAAAACTCACTGGCCTGATCCCCCATCAAAAGAAATAACAAATATTTTAAAAAGCTAATTTGCTAAGTGGTCCATTTCCTGAATTCTTAAAATCTGCCAATAGTAACTTTCGCCTTTACCAGCAATGTTCAGTTTTGGTTACTGAAGTTGAACTACTACTGAGTATTCAGTAAAGTAGTGTGGTTATGCTATTTGAGGAATAGCAAGAGAAATCCGAAAAATGTTAGGTTTGGCAAAACAAATCACTGATTACATTTTTCAATGAAAATGCCAGTGTTTCAACAAATAAGCACATTAGGGCCTGCCACCCCAAACTTTGGTGTGGTGCTGTGGTTAAACCTGACACTTTATTTTTAAACAGGGTCTCACTAAGTTGCCCAGGGTGGGCATGATCTTGTCATCCTCCTGTTTCAGACTCTCAAGTGGACTGGGATTGTGTGTGTGTGTCCCATCACAACTAGAAAAATTTTTATGTGTGCTAGTGGGGATCAGACTCAAGGCCTGACTCATACTAGCTAAGTGCTCCACCACTAGGCTATACGTTCTACTTGGAGCACTTCAAAAGAATTCTTCCACCTATTCCTGAAAAGGGCCTTGTATTATAACTTTAAAAATACTTAAAAGGCATTCAGGGTGTAGCTCAGTGGTAGAGCGCTTATCCTAACTGTCAGGTCCTGGGGTTGATCCCTTGTACCACAAAAACAAAACAAGAAAATTAGGACTTTTAAGTTGATTTAGTCACTCTTTTTGGTTAATCAAATGATCCTAGCCAACTGCTTATCAGTGACTTGTTTTAAAAGAATTGTGATCCCTGATGCATACCCAGCATTCTGGTAGGCTGAGGCAGAAGGATCACAGGTTTAAACTCAATGAGGACAACTTAGTAAGACCTGGAAGTGAAAAGTCCTAGTATTTAATCCTCAGTAGTGGATAAAAAGTGAGGAAGGAAAATAATCCCAAGTGCAGTGAGGAGAAAACTTCCCTTCTCCCTTTTCTGCTGTCCTCTCTTTATAAAGATTACACAAAAGACAGTGTAAATATGCTCATTCTTTTTGGATCTAGACATGGTGAGTTCACATAACCTTTTGTGCCTTCTAGTTTGGAAACTGAGGTTTTGAACGTTAAAACCTAAACTTTACTCTGCTTCCACAGTGAGAAAGTGTACTTGTGGGTGTGTCCCTAGTAATTTATAGCTTTAGAGGCAGATAAACTTTTCTATAAAGCTAGAAGGCTGGGGCAGTTCATCCCTTATTTCTGCTTCCCCTTAACACAGAGAGTTCATGCTTACTGGGCCTCCCACTAGAGCCCGGGCTGCACGCAACTCCTCCTCTGGACCTCGATCTTTAAAGGAAGCTCTGAAAATCTCTGCAGTTTTAACGTTGATAGCTGCAAGGGACAAGAGAATGATTTTAACTGACAAAAGACCACAGTGGAGACTCTGCAGTCTTGCCTCTGTGCCACCACAAAGAGCCAGACATTGAGAGAAAAGAATGGATGTGAACAAAATGACTCTGAAGCATCTGTGCCTTCCCTTTCTGGAAAGGGAACAGGCAGCCTTGTCACCAGCAGTTTGATGACAGTAGCTGAGGCCTGAGCTGGTCCAGGGCAAACTGCCAAGCCCAGAGTTGCTTGCAGGTGTGAAGCTCGCTGTTCCACCAGCAGGTGCACCGCCTCCCTAGTCGGTCGGCCCTGTGACCAATCAGTTTCTGTACAGTGGAGGGGAAGTGGGGGCAAGGAAGGCCTAAGGTGGTGGCAAAGCCCATCAGTTCTCAGTTTCTTACAGTGGTACCTTGGTTCACAAACTGAATTCTCACTATGATTCTGGACACAAAATGAATCGGCTAAGAACTGAATCACGTTTCTTTATAACGTCAACGTTCATCCCAACCACTGAATTTGATCTGGTGGTTCTCGAACTCAGTTTGCAACCAGAGTTGTGCAAAGAATCAAGTTTGTGAACCAAAGTACCATGTATTTTAGATACATGAGAGAGAATAAAACATCAAGCACCTGAGTACTTACCACACAGCTAAACAAAATATTACAGATAGAAGCCCTGTGCAAATACAGCTCATTTCAGGCTATATCTTCAGGATCCTTGGTGCTGTGGTAGAGGGAGGAGGGTTTAGACTCTCTTTAGCGTGATAGCTGTATGTTTTATTTTATATAACTTTGCTCTCAATCAAAACCTTACCTCGTATGTGACGAGTATACAAAGATTACATGATGTCTTATCACTCCCGCAAGGGCACTGCCTAGAGAACACACCTGCACCTCCAAGAACAGGACTGCTTGAGATCCCGCAAATGTGATGGACACGTTGTGCTGTGCATGTGGTACCTGTTTTCTTTTAGTCTTAAGTTATGAGTACTACCACAGTTTCATATAGGTTAGAGTAGGCAAGCTACTTGCTCAGGTCCTCACAGTAAATATACAGAAGGCGGGATCTACACTCAAGGCTGTCACACAGTGAGCTGTGGGATCATTACTTTGTCCAATCAGGCTTTCACTGAAGCCTGCCTTGCATGTGCCACCAACTCTCCAACCACCAAGTAAACACATGACTTACCAATACCATAAATTATTGGAAAGTGGTTTTCATTTTCTTCCCGGTCATTTAACTCTGAGAAATTCAGAAAAAAATTATGTTACAGTTGTCAAGAAATATTAAATGATTTTTTCAAATAAATAATAAAGGCAACAAGGCCTTTCTTTCTCAAGTAGGAAAGACAGAAAAGGAAAAGGATGATGTCCTTCAGAGTCCTGGGCAGGCAGGCTTTAGTGGAACAAGGCCACTTGCAGAGCCTGGCCCATGACTCTCTCCACACACAGTGCCTCTGCCCCAAGAGGGGGCAGCTTCCCTCTGCAATCACAGTACTAAGATCTCAAGGAAAGATACCTAAAAGCAGGAGGTGCACCACCACAACTGAGGCTGCACAGTCTCATACAGGCAAGGGCTGGAGGCTGTGCCGGCCACAGGAAGCATGGGAAAACAGCCAGCAGTGACAAGCTGTGTGCGATTCTACAACTCAGATCCTGGTGCTAAGCCCGGCCGGAACAGTAAGGGCAAATGTCCCTGAACATACAGATTTGTTTCGGGTGATGTCAGAACTTACCTGTCACACATAATGTCACTAAGTGTATGTCCTCTTCCTGTTTGTCAAATTCACCTATAATTAGAATTTTTAAACTGGATGTCAGAAAGTTCCTCTACCTGGAATATACTGCTGAGCAAGGACACGAGAAGGGGCAGAAGCCAGCTGAGCATGCTGTTCCACCACTGAGGCCACCACCTGGCCTGAGGCCAGAGCCAAGTGAGCTGATGCCATGCCCGACTGCCAGTGACAGGCACAATCTCAGCCCCAAGCTCACAGGGACAACAACAAGCCATTTCAGCTTTTCCTGCTTTCTCAGGGGTTTAGAAGACACAGAGATTCATAAATGGAGACTTTTCAAATCTCAGGTTTTTTTCCTGATTATCAATGTTATAAAAAAAATTGAAAGGTATAGGAGAGCATAATTTAATCCCTTTCATATTTTTTAGTGACCTCATAACTATTATTCTGATACCAGTTTATTTCCTCCATTATTTCCTTTATTTACAGAGTATTCTATCTCGAGATATAAATCTGTACATATTTGTTGTTATATTTTAGAGAATTACTGGGTCAAAGGATATGAACCTTTAAGCTGCCACCAGACTGCTTTGCTGACAGATTGCCCCAAAGTACATGCTGGGATTTTGAGCGTGGGCCTGCTTCACAGCCTGGTAGGCGGTTAACAAAGAACAGGCCTCCCCTCCTAGTTTTTCTTAATCCAATAGGGAAAAATCGTATCATCAGTGTTTCTATTTCCTGCAGGTTAGAAAACCCTGTCATAAAAATTATTATTTTATACAATTTGGAGGGTTTACTATTCTACAATGCATCAGTTGCTCTTTTTTGAAAGAAAAACCTCTATCTCACTGGCCCCAGGTACTTAGCCCCATGCCACTGACCTCTGTATCCACTTTGTATTCAATTCCAGCCAAATGGCCCTATCTGTTGATCTGTTTCAAGAGTGTCCCTCTTTGGCTTTGTGGGATTATTTGATTGATTTATTGATACCAGGGCTCAAACTCAAGACCCTGAGCTTTCCAGGCAGGTATTTATGTCTCTGGGCTATTTTCCTGCCCACTTGTGGGATTTTTAACCCAAGCAAACACAGATCCAAATTTTTATCAAGCTTGGAGAAAACCGTGCACTTACTAAGCAGCTGATAAGTAAGTTTCTGTGACAAGTGCCGGTCGTCACTGAAGCCTCCCACAAGGTGCACTTCCAGCCTGGGAAAGAGATGGGATGATGGTGAGAGCCAGGACAACACCTACCAGGGTGCACTGGTTTTACTTTCTTGGCTTCCACCAATCCCTGCTCCACAGCAGTGCTTTATGCCTTTTTCCTGTATAACACACACATGCAATATGCAGGCCACACTGGGCACACGAGGCTGCCCAGTGTGGCTGCTCAGAGGGTGCTTATTTTGGAGGACTCTGCCCAAGTGCTCAATGACTGAGGGGAGAAACTGTTCTAGGGGAATATGACATTACCACATTGATTGCTCCCCCAAGTGAAATACTTCCAAATGTCTCTTAATGCCTTCATCAGAGGAAATGGGGTATGAAAAAAAAAAAGACAAGGGAGTACCTGGTCATCAAGAGTTTGCTGGTAAGCAGACACCTGGAGGGTCCTGCTGCCTCTAATAGCCACCCCATCTTGGCAACAGAGGGCGTGTGTGCATGTGTGCGTGCGTGTACACAAGATGGACAGAGGTGTCTGGGGAACTCTGCCCACTGACCATAGCCCCTCCCTAGTAGTTAGGAGAACACATAAGTACAGTAAAGCACTGAGGACAACTCCTATGCTTGAAAACACCAAACTAATTTTGTTTAGCCCAAAGTTTCCCATACTTGCCCTTCCCACAACCATCTGCAAAACCGATAACTAGGGGAGAGTGTGGCCACACTTAATGCTGCCTTCTGCTGAGACAGAATAAGGAATAAGCCAGAAATTGTGTGTACAAGCTATAGCATCTAGCGCCTGTCTCATAAGAAACACTGAATAAGGAGGGGGCTGGGATTACGTGGCTTTGCTGCCATTAGACTACCAGGTTTACTTCCTAACTTTCAGACTACCAAATTTGTTCTACATATGGACCAGGAACATTTAACACTCACATCCCCAGAATCAAGCAGTCAGGCTGACTACATGGTCTGAAGACCCCACTGCAAAATGAAAACATTTTTCAACTTCATGAATCATCCACCAATGAAGTAGTCTAGGCTGTGGCACAGAGCCAGCCAGGAGACTGAAACGTAAACATCAGGGCTGGGGGCACAGTTTATTGGGAGAACACAACTTAGCGTGCACAAGTCCCTAGGCTCCATCCCAGCACCAAAAGAAAAAAGAAAACTGTTTGACTTATGTCAGTGGTATTGCCGTAGCTTCCTTTGTGTTTTTATTTTTATTTATTTTTTTGGTTATTGGGGATTGAACTTAGGACCTGGCACTTGCCAGGCAGGCACATATGCTGCTGAGCTATGTCCTCTGCTGTACTGCAGTAGTGAAAGTGATAGCAGCCCTTAAGCACTTGTAACAGTGTAGTTTTTAATGGCTACAAACCAAATGGGAGGCAAGTCTAGGTAATGACAAGAAGGAAGGAATGCGCCTCTCACTGGGGGGTGGTAGTGAGAGGCTGAGATGCTATGGGGACAGCCAGGTCAGCACGCAGCTCCAACCCAGCGATACAGGCTGAAACCACTGATGTGCTGCACCCCTGAGGTCCTCACCACTCAACACGCCATGCTGCTTCAGAGGATGGACATGGTGGGGGCGATGTCCCTGACCTCTGTAGCAAGTGTTGCTCATGGGAAGCTTTTCATCAAGCAACTGAATGTTACACCTCATGTGTAACATTATAACAAGCCAACAGCTAAGCCCCATCACTGAAACATGGAAATTACCAGTTTAAAATCCAGCCCTGACTCTTCACCTGCATCTATCGTCCATTCACTCACTCAACAACTGCTATTGCAGTGCCAAAGCTGTGCCACCTTCTCTAGGGGAACAAGATAAGTGGTGACATTAGATGTTTCTGAAACAGCACCCACAGCTATTAACTCTACACAATGCCACAAAGTTTCCAATTCACAACACAAAGTGGTGTGCAGCTCACCTTCCACGCTGAGCGCGGTCAGAAAATGACTTTATAGAGTTCAGGATCAAGGGGACTTCGGCTTTGGTATCAGTTCCATCACAATGTGTCAGGCAGGTAGCCCCATTACCTGAAGAACAAGGGTAAAATGACTCAGGTTATTTCCGATGAGAACTCGGGAAAAAAGCCAGGATGCCTGCTATCCATTTGGCTGCCTCATCTTTGAATGTCCTATAAGAAAAAAAGAGAAAAGTTGGTACTGCCCAGCCAACCCATTTTGACCAGGGCACCAAGGAGATACCATGCAGACCAGAAAGGAGGTGAATGAAGTCAGGCTTCAAATCAGACACCAGGAAACTCAAATTGAGAAATTAAATGGTCCCACATTGTTGGGTTGGTTTAAGCAATAGTTTCCTTCACCTCTCATCATACCTGTGTGCCTCAGGACCACAATGTGACAAGTGGTGGCATCATCAGAACCCAGAATGGAGATGGAGCCTGTTTAAAAAAGAAATAAAATAAAATATCCAGTAGCCTTCTGGGATAATGCCCAATTCACTGCTTCCTAACCTACCATCCTTTGGGGAGGTCACTGCAAGCTCTCTTTGCTGAACATACAGAAGGCCCTGGGGTCCCACTTGTTGAACAGACTGACCTCTGAGAAGTCTGGCTCTTTCCTGTTTAATTAAAAAAAAATAAAATAGTGATGTAAATTAGTGAGGGCTGAGTAACTAAATAGTGGAGAGAGCCAAAGTGTATTCTGAGTGGAAAGTATGGTAGTGTGTCTGAGGATGTGTGTGTGTGTGTGTGTATGTCATTTGACAAAGGCTAAATAACATTAATTTGGAATAATGCAAAGGAAGCAAACTTTTTTTTTAACCTATAAAACAAGATTTTTGTATCTATGAAGTATGATGCTAGAATCTCTTATCATAGTGCTTTACTATGGAGTGTAAGGCTCCTGATCCCTCTACTAATTGGACTGTGGCAGCACTGTGGCTGGGTAGCCCAAAGCACACAGCCTCCTTCACTTCAAAGAGGAGATGGGGAGGGATGTCCCTCAAGCCACATCCAGTAATGCCACAGCTGTAAATACGCACTTGGGAAACATCACTGTGTTATTTAGAACAGCAAAAAGGTGGGAACCATCAGAGACTTCAGCAGATTATGTGGAACCAAGTCAACCACTAACTATACAGTCATAACTGTTGAAGACTAGGAAGAAACAGTTTTAAATTTTTTTTTTTTTTTTTTTTTTTTTGCAGCACCCGAGTTCGAACTCATGACCTCGCACTTGCTAGGCAGGCACTTGTGCCATGGAGCTATCTCCCGGGCCCCTTGAAATGTTAAATAAGGGGCAAAACACAAATGTATAAATTTTGTAAAAGGGCATAAATGTACAGTTAATACAAGCGTGGTAAAATGCTGATACAGGAAAAATACTGGAGAGATATTCACCAACAGAAGCATGACTGGGCCACAGCAAATATGAATGACTACTGTTGTTGTCATTGCTCTAGCCTCTAAATGTCCTGTGAGGCCATTATTATTAAGGGATATGTGAATTTACTGAGGATTTGTTAACACTGTCAAAAATTGTATATTTGTCTAAATGTTTATACAAAAAAACCATGGTGTGGTGGTACATGCCTATAATCATGGCACTGTAGGAGGCTGCGGTAAGAGGATCACAAGTTTATTTAACCATTTGAGTTCCAAGCAGCGCAATTGCACTGCTGAGATTTTATGTCGAGAAAACCCAGCACATTTCGAACATAGTGGACAACTGACGGTGCGTTACCGATTGTCGAAGTCGCGCGCTCAGATTTACTGACGCAAGTACACCAAGATATTGCTTTACTCTTAACTGTTTCCTTGTAGATTATGTATGCATTTAAAACCATGCGGTTGATTATGTTAAAGGCTACCTTTTTCCAATATTTAACTGATCTTCGTTCATTGAGATGGATATACAGCATTTTATCTGATTCATTGATGAAAAATAAACAAAGCGCTATCGCGCTGCTTGGTATTTCTCAGCATAAAACAAGCGCTATCACGCTGTTTGGGTCTTTTCGTACTCATTTAGAGAAAGCACGGTTGTGCTGTTTGGGATTCTTCGACAGTGTTTTTTCAATACCTCCTGGGACTCAAATGGTTAAACCCAGTCTGGACAAACTAGCCAGTACCTAAAAATAAAAAAGGGTGGGTATGGGTATGCAAATTCCATCAATTCCAAGTACCACAAAAAAAAAAAAAAAAAAAGTTAAAACAGCAAAAGAACATAAGAGTATGAGGATGTAGCTCAGAGGTAGAAGAGTTGCCTAACATGCCCAAGGCCCTAGATTCAATGCAAAGAACACAACAGAACTTAGGTGATTAAATTCTTTCAGGAAAGTTTAAACTTTTTTTTTTTCAAAAATACCAAACTGGCTGAGTGTGCATGCTTATAATGCCCACACTCAAGAGGCTGAGGCAGAAGGATCAATATGAGTTCAAGGCCAGTCTGAATTATTACTGAGACCCTCTAGTCTTAAAACAAACAAAAATGCCAAGCTAATATAACACTAGAAGGCATAATTCCTAGCCTTGTATTGTGGCACACACCTATAATCCTAGAACTCAGAGTTTGCTGCAAGTTCAAGGCCAGCTTGGGCTATACCCTTGTGAGACACCTTCTCAACAACAGTATATAATTTCCTTGACTTGCAACAATGTCAGTGAGCAAATTTATTCAAACCTGTAAGCACAGAGTAGTGGGTAATGCCAGAGTAGTGTGTAATGCTGACACTGGAGGCTCCTTGTTACTTCCTGAGTCTGATACTAATTTAAGTTTATATCCAACTGCTCACTAAAGCAAAAGAGACAGAACCCAGGGCTTCTGCTCTGAGATACTGTCTCAACTTTTCTTGGAGACTGGCTATAAGTCACTGAATTGCCTAGGCTGTGCTCAAATCTGTGATCATCCTGCCTCAGCCTTCCAGTGTAGGTGTACAGGGCAGCACAAGAGGTGTGAAATGTACTGAGCAGCTGGAGTAGTTATTTGTTTTCTTTTTTTAATGAAGAAGAAAACAACATCCATTAAGAGCAAAGCTGTTGAGAAGCCTCTCAATTTAAGAAGTGAACCAGGCATGGCAACATATGCCTGTAATCCCAGCACTCAGACTGTGTGGAAGATGGATTCCAAGACTGAGTCCTGCCTGGGAATTTAGCAAGACTCTCACAATTAAAAATAAAAATGCTGGGGAGATAGCTCAGTGTGAATGCCCTGGGTTCAATCCCAGGTACAACAAAGAGAAACAGAGGGAGGGAGAGGAGGAGGTAGGGAGGGAAAGAAGGAAGGAAGAAGGGAGGGAGGGAAATGGAAAAGGAAAAAAATAACTACACGGCTTTTTAGCTGGGTGTAGTGACACATACCTGTAATGTCGGCACTCAGGAAACTGAGGCAGGATCTCTGAGTTCAAGAGCAAGACCCTGTCTCTTTAAAAAAAAAAAAAAAATGATTTTTTTTTTTTTTTTTTTTTTTTTTAAAGAACTACAAGCTTCGTGTTTGGTCTTTAACACCAATGTTATGGTTTGTGTCAAGCTGTATCCCCAAAGCTCATGCAGTCATGGGGCAGATCTGTACAGGTTGTGATTAATTTATGATTCAATGCTGGGATTATGAGTGTGACTGCTATACCCACCCTGGAGCAGATAGCCTGAACAGAATATAAGGAAGGGAGAAGGCTTTTCTCTGCTGCTGCTGCTGCTGCCACTGCTATGGTTCTTCCATTTTTGCTCTTGCTGTTTTGCTATTTTCCACTGCCACAAACAGGTACCCTCTGCCATGTGCCACTCTGCCTTGGAGCCAGCTGAGTATGGACTGAAATCTTCACAAACTGTGAGCTAAATAAATCTTTCCTTCCTTTAATTTTGGGTGTTAGGTATTTGTCCCAGCAATGACAGAAAAGTAACCCAGACAACCACAAAAAAATAACAA
>PVKN010002319.1:0-43365 GCA_004027915.1 Capromys pilorides | reverse complement strand
CAACAACAGCACAAAAACCTATTTTTGAGGTTCAAAATGCATAGCCTCCCCACTCAGAGAAGTATGCAGGAAATGGACTCCTCCAGCACGAGGCAATGGAGTCTGACTCTCACTCTGTGCCCAGATTAGACAGTATGGTAGGTGGGCAGGATCTGCTCCAGCCTGGCCTGTGTTGAGTTTCTAGTGTGCCGCAGGTTACGTTTTGGGCAGGTCTATTATCTGTGCCAGTTTGGCCAATGTAGCTTGCATTCTTTTCTGACTCCTACAGCCACCTAAGTTTGGAACTAATGTTTTCTAAACAAGGTCTCCTCTTTAGAATTGAAAACAGTGCCGATTACCTAGCAATGACGTGACCATGGTGTTCCAAGGTTCTGCTTGGATTTCCTCAAATCACCTGTGCCTCTTCAGTGCCCACTCTGGTAAGCACTACAGTAATAAGCACTGTGGTGACAAACACTGTTAGGCTAAAAGATGTCAGATGTGAAATTGCTCTCCAGCTCTGCAATGACTCAGACTCCTCAATGACCAAGTACACTTAATTTTTAAAAAGTCAGTGTCCTCCCTCCCTTCCTCTATGCAGGTAATCCTTTGGGTGCAGAATATTAGTTCCTGCCTGAGTCACTTTAATAGTGCTCTGTAGAGCAGTATAGTCTTGCTTTTCTTCACTAATAGGGAAAAAGAACAAATCCCAACTGTCAGAGTGCCTGGTACCTGTAGGGACAGTGCTAGAACGGTCTCTGGCATATACAGAACAGAGTGGGCTGGGGCAGAGCTTGTGCTGTCATTAGCTGCACACACAAGAATGAACCTATTGTCAGGTATCAGGAATCCATGTCATGCAAGTACTACACTAAGATGATACAGCAAATTCAGGAATGTTACTGTGGAAAGGGAGATAGCCTCAGAGTTTAATCGTTTAACTTTTAAAAAAACGTTTACATCAGTACAAGAAGGTAAAACTGTAAGAATCACAGATTAGGCTCAAACTGGCAAGGCGCCTTGTAAATCTCTCTGATTAGTGGACCTTTTTCTTTTTTTGTCCATACCGCCGCCTGCGCTGTTTATAAAGATGACGAAAATTTATATATAACCCTGCAAAAGAAAAGAGACATGGATTAGAGGGGCCCAGGGAGACAGCTCCATAGCACAAGCGCCTGCCTGGCAAGTGCAAGGTTGTGAGTCCAAACCCTGGTCCCACAAAAAAACAGAGATGGATTAGAATGACAATTTTTGTTGTAACCAGAAACCCTTGGGGGGCTGGGCTGCTTGTGTTTTCATGTCCAACATCACTGTTTATTGTAGCAGCTCAGGAAGGATAACTTAGAGCCAATCAGTAGTGCACACCAGAGACAGGCTGATTCCTTCGGTAGGGGATTGTATGTTAATCTTGTCCCACATTTTATTATGCAAATTTCAAGCAAAATCTTTGATAGCCAGCACCATCTGCACTTGTGCTTCTGTCCTGCATCACATTCCTACTGCCCGTCTGTCTGACTGGCCATTTCCTTGCGGAAGCATTTCAAAACTAGAGGCAGACCCTTCCACCCCTGCGCATGCCTCAAGTACTGTGCAGTCTGCTGGTCTTTCTTCCCCTTGAGTTTACAAAGAAAGACACAAATCTGAGGTGCAAAAATAACCTACTTTTAAACTCAGGGCCCCTTTAAGAACACATGTTAGTCTAAAAGGGATGACACAAGCCAGCCATACCACTTAGTTCCGGCTACTTGAGAGCCCAGGTGGAGAGATCACTATCAGTTCAAGGCCTGCCTGACAGCGAATGAGATCACTTTTCAAAATCAAAGCAGATAAAAAGTTTGAGACACTTTTGCAGTAAGTCCAATGCAGTAATTAGGAACCACAGGGTTTTAGGGTCAGAAATTTTAATCCTGCTTGGCCACTGAGTAGGTTCTGAGTCACCTCACTTTTATGAGTGTGTTAGAAACATTTATTTATAAACTTATTATGAAAAACTGAGTACAGAAGTACCTTGATGTAAATAGAAATATTAACTGGTTGGCACACTGCTTCAAATTTATAAATGTAAATTTAGGACTGGAGTTTGAAGAGTAAGAAAACAACTATTTACATGTTCTGTCCATGTCTAGCTGGCCCCCAAAGCCTCATGCAGCACAGCTGGGGCTTTTCCAGAGATGGCTGGGCCTACAGTGTATGACGCTGGGATCAAGGGTGGGTGACTGCTCAATCAGTCCACTGACTGATTTAGTGCTGCTCTAACGCTCGTAGCCTGGATACAGCATAAGGTCAGAAAGAGGCTGCCTGTGTCCTTCGCGTGCTTCTTTTGCTACCTTCTGCTGCCATAAACCTCCTTTCTCTTCTACGATGCCCCTCTGCCATTGCGCCCTGCCTTGGAGCCAGCTGATTGTGGACTGAAACCTCTATAAACTGTGAGCTAAAAAAACTTCTCCTCCCTTAACTTGTGGGTGTTTGGTATGTTGTCTCAGCAAGGAGAGGAAAGTAACTAAAACATTGTCCATTACAGGCAAACTGCATACAGAATCCTGACAGTTACGGTGCACAATACAAAGAAAGGTTACTAATATTAGAGCATATTAAAATATTTCTACCTCTCTAACTTTGCAGTAAAGTATTTTAAATGTCCTCCAAAGCTTATTCCATTTCAGTACTTTCGTTGTACCCAAGCACAGAGCCTTTCCAGGAAGGAAACTCTTTTACCTTACTCCCTTCAAAGTCTAAAACATTTTAGGAAGTCTTTCTGAAGTAGGGTATATGCTTTGATGCAGCAGAAAACAAGAAGTAAAGGTGACTTCCTGCAAGTGGCCCCGACTGTAATGTGTGCTCACGTCCTGCGCAGCTCCTCAAGCTTCAGGCCCCTTCCCCTGGCACCACCGGCCCAGAGCGCCTCAGGCTCCCTTCCGTCTGGGGTAGCTGGCCTCCAAGAGGCCCAAAACTCCCTATCCTCCTTCAATCTTTGCATTTGTAAAAGTTTCCTTTTTTTCCTCCTTTAGGTCTTAGCATTTATGAATTAAGAAAAAACTTTACGTAAATACAAATTAGTAAGAAAGCACGTCACACGTGACCAGCAGGGCACTTCCCTATCATCACCTGGAAAGCTTTATGACAACCCTTGAGTTTTTCCTTGTTGCCAGCTGTACTGCCTGCTACCTCTCTAACATCTAAATAAGGAATGTGCTACTGAAACTAAAGATGAACTTCCTACTCTATTTCATTTATTTACCATTAAGTTTTTAAATTATGAGATGAGGTCTTGCTATGTTGCCCAGACTAAGCTGAAACTTCTGAATTCAGGTGATCCTTTCTTAGCCTCCCAGTCAGCTGATCTGACATGCATGTTGTACCACCATGCCTGGCTCCAACTCTTTTAAAAGGGCTCTTTATACTGTTTTCAGCAAAAAATGTCTCATGGTAGGATGAGGCAAGATGAGCTGTAAGTTCGAGCTCAGCCTGGGCAACTCTGTAAGATCCTGTCTCAAAAGAAAGAAATGAAAAATAAAAAGAGCTAGTTACAGAGGCCAATGCCAGCACTCCAGCGGCTGAGACAGGACTGCTGCAAGTTTGAGAAAACCCTGAACTGCATAATAAAAGCCTACTTCAAAGAGTGGATGGATGGGGCCGGCGAGATGGTTCAGTGGTCTAAAGCGCCTGCTTAGGAGGGCTCAGGCAACTGCGGGGACTGCAGTTCGATCCCCGGCACCACATGCTGCGCCAGCGCCACCACCAGGGCAGGCTGAGCCAGCCACAAAATGCATAAATAAAGAAACAAACAAACACAACAAGCAAACAAATAAATAAATAAAATTAAAAAAAAAAAAAAAGAGTGGAGGGATGGAGGGATGGATGGATGGATGAAGGGAGGGAGGGATGGATGAAAGGAGGGATGGAGGGATGGAAGGAGGGATGGAGGGATGGAAGGAGGGATGGATGAAGGGAGGGATGGATGGATGGATGGAGTAGGCTAGAGATGTAACCTAGTGCAGATGTGCCAAGTTCAGTCCTCAGAACCAGGGTTGGGATAGTGTGTCAATTACCATGAGCACTTCAAGAACATGATTCAACAACTGGATTCTTAGGAAGGAATATTTATGTACCACAGCATATTCTGCTAATGGGTTTGTTTTTGTGAAGTAAATTTCTCTGCCTCTATATTACTCTTTTAGAAAGAATTCATTTTGTTTCTTATAGGATCTTTTTGGTTTATTGATTTGGTTTGGTTTTTGAGACAGGATTTTACCATGTTATCGTAAGCTGACCTTAAACACACTATGTAATCCTGGTTGGCCTTGAATTCAGAGCAATCCTCATGCCTCACTCATCCTGCCAAGTGCTGGGGTTATAGGCATGCACCAGACACCCAACAAACAAGACAGTCTAACTCTGAATCATTTAACTCTACCCTCTATGAAATGACAAGGAAAAGACTATCACAGAGCCAATACTTACCTAAAAATAACATTATAAGATAAATCTGAAGAAAAAATGAAAATCTAACTTTGATTTTCATTGGATATGGCAATGTAAAACTGAATCTTCCGGTTTCGTTGAATACTGGAATGGACTGGATCACTGAAACAGCTGAAAACAGAGAGAAGAGCTCGTTGAGAACAAAAGAAGGCAGCACACAGGGGGACAGGCTGGCCAGCCCCAGTGCCTGGGATTGCAGGATACGCCCCTCCTCCCTTTGTGCTTTCTGCTCCTTGAGTTCCTCAGAGGCCTCAGAGCCACCAACAGGAAGATGAAAGACAATACTCATCCCAGGCGCCTGTGTCCTGGCCCCCAAAATGGAAGAAAACCCCAACTTATTCACTAAATGTCAGAATACAGTGAAGTCATTTAATAAGAATGAGCCCCAGAGGGTCAGGGAGATAGCTCAGCAGCATAAGCACCTGTCTGGCAAGCGCAAGGTCCGAGTTTGATCCCCAGAACCAAAAAAATAAGAGAGAATGAACCCTGGAAAATTTAAAATATATAACTGAAGCATGCAGTACACACTACTCAGCCAGCTTCCAAATGTCACACAGACCTCCAGCACTCCCTGGAATGCCACGGCTACCAGCAACTCTTAAGGGAGGTGGGAACAAGAACACAGTCTTGGAGAAGTCCAACGCCTATCTACCAGGCCAGGGCCTGGCAGAGGCAGGAAGAAGGGACTGGCTGGTCAGTACCCTGGTGCCCTTATAGTAAAGCTGCAAGACCTGGGGTTCCCAAAAATACCTTCTGCCAAGCATCCCAGGGGGTACACAGGTATCCAAATAGTGTAACGCAGCCACGTGAGCACTTTCCAGTCCATGTCAATGCAGGAAAGCATGTAGAAGGGATACCTGTGGAGGATAAGGATATAGTATATGTTAACAGCCACCTGGGTTCTGAGTGAAGCCTAGAATATCAATGAAGGACACAGAAGCATCCATTCTCATTGGCAACATACAGCTTCTTCAGAGGAAAGGAGTCCTGGGCTGTTTACCCAAATCCTCATCAAGGGACTCTTGCAGTCAAGGGCCCAAGCCAAAGTCTGACAGGAAGCTCTTTGTCTAGCACATGCACTGGATACTAACAATGTCTCTGGCTTTATTCCTAGCTCTTATCTATGATCCTGTGGGTGAAGATGGCAGACTCTTTGTCTCTGGATAAATGCACTGTTATCCCAATTAAAATACATTAAAAGCCTCTAATCTAGAATCAGACATACTATATCATAATAAAGCTATTTCTTCCTAAATAGTCTAAGTTCACAGTAAGGACCCGTCAGTACCCTGGCATACAGAGCAAGGTTAAGATATGACTCAGGCTGCTACGGCTGCGCCCTCAAGTTAGTAACTGTCAGAATGCCAGCAAACATACAAGAGCCAGGAGGCCAATCTACACAATCTCTGCTCCACTTGAATGGAGCAAATGAAGGCAGCATAAATGGGGACAAGCCAGCCACCCCAGTGCCTGTGACTGCAGTGTGTGTGTGTGTGCTGGACACACCCTTCCTCTCTTTCTGCAGAAAGTTGCTGCTTTGCACAGGAGCAAGGAAGAAGGAAGGCACTTCTGGAGCTGGTAGAGAAGAGCACTACTTAACCACGGATCAGGTTCTTAAAACGGCCTTTCTTCCAGTGGTAACTGAAAATGGAAAAACTGGGTAAGAAGCCAACTCCAAACCTCAGACATCTTGTGGTGAAACACTTGTGTCATGTCTGTCATCCCTGCTAGCAGGCCAACCTGACTCATCTGTCCAACCTGGATTGTTCTGTCCACCTTGTGCTAGGACAGGCTACTCAAGAATTTTCCTTGTGGATGTACTCTCAGGGCTCCGCCACACGAAATCAAGAGCCTCGAAAGCAAGAGATGGCTCTCTCCCTTCTCTGGTTCACTCCTTCTGCTCCTTAGCATGCAGGTTACCATCATGACTCCATCCCTGCTTTTTAAAAAATTTGCCTCAACTCTGCAGAACACATTGATGAAGCCAGAATTCTCCACATATAATCTGAGTCCCAAACCACATGAAACTCTGGCTAAGAAAGCCACTTCCTCAAGAAGGGAGCTGCTCCTGAGAGGGACAGGCACTGAAACATCCTAGCGTTTCCACCCACCTGAAAATCTCAACTGTGCTCCATAAATAGAACACAAAGAAAACCACAGCCTTGTTTTGCATTTCTTCCATGGTGCCAAAGATGATAAACAGAATGAAATTTCTTCCAAGAAGCTATTAAAAAAAAAACAAAGGAGAAAAATCTTAAAATACATACAAGATGCAACTGAGATGTGTTGAAATTTTTTGAATTATTACTATAAAAGATACATTGCCATTATTCCCCCTCAGAATTCTCCCTCTTACCTCCCACACACTTAGCATTCTTGCCACTTTCTACAGCAATTCTGGAAGTCCTCTTTCGTGAGTATCTTTAGCTGTGCTGTTGTAGCTGCCTCGATGTCCTAAATTCATGCAAAATGTTTACCCTTCATGTCATTTTGAGTTGGGGAAAGAGCCAGAAGTTGCACTGTACCTGACTCAGTGAATAAGTTAGGTGAGGGCATGTCATGCTTCTACCAGCCAGCCTTTCTATTGGATGGTATCTGGGAGCAGCGTTCACTGTATTTTTGATTACATCTCATAAAGACACTCACACAAACCAGACCTCCAGAACCGCTTCACAAAGTGGTGAGAACAAGGACGTTAAGTGTTCACGGTGAAGGGAAGTATTCCGGGGTTGCGTTTGTGGCAACATGTCCTTTACTGTAAGAAAATGTTGTCACATTGACTGTATTTTCTGATCATTCCTTGTACATAAGTGACATATATTTACATATCATATAAATGTGTTATCTAAAATGCAACACCACTAAATACAAGTTAAATGGAAAAGGCTCAGCTAAACTAAGTTTAACTCTGCTCCAGTTTTGATAAAAATACCCAGAGAAGTCTTTCTGGATGGACAGGTACTTTTGTGTGCGTGTACCTACAGACTGTGTTAAAACACATACATATCTTGAAACATAGTTTAAAGCATGACTATTTGTGCCTGCCTAATGCACATTAATGAGCTCAACCCTCTGAGCATGCCAGTAAGTACCTGCCTGTCACCCCACTCTGCTTCACTGCTTATGCCTGCTGGTTCTTGCTCATAATGCCTTGCTTTTGGTAGTTGTATTTTGTTTGCCTTACAGTCTTTGACTACAGGCCTCTCATTTTCCTTGGAAATAATACTGAGAATTCTTTCAAACCTGGGCAAAGATATTTCTTACAGAAAAGACTTGTGTTTGTCACTTCTGTATTCTGAGGGCAATAGCAGCTGATGGGTCATTATTTTGTTTTGGTTTTGGTTTTGTTTTTTGAGACAGGGTCTTGCTACACAGCTCCCAGCAAACCTTCTGCCTCAGTCTCCTGAGTGTTGGGATTACAGGCAGGTATCACCACACCCAGCTTAAGGTTCACTTTAATTAAGATTTATGACTAGAGAATTTTTTAAGTACTGAGGAGTTACGAATTTACATCACAAATCTTAAGGGTATTTCCCCAGTTCTGGCAGGATCAACATTAGAAAAACTGTTCTTACAGACTGCTCATGGCCTAGGTGAGGTGGGATAGGGCGTCTAGTTCACGTCATGCAGTTCTTTTGAGTCTTTACTGGGAAGGCACTCATTAAATTCAATACTTGTGTCAGAACCTAGTCTTTGTACCTTCTATGCCTTATGAATCTAACAAAGTGAAGTTTAAGTTCACTCTTGGTGTTGGCAATCTCAGCGCTCAGCCTCTCTGGAGAGGTTCTAGCAGTTACCCAGCTCATCAGAGCAGCTGAGACTTCTTTTCTCTCTAACATTTTCAGCATGAGTGTTCACCAGGCCACCCAATCTGCCTGTGTATTTCTTGAAAAAGAATCCTTTAACCTGTTTTTGTAAATCACGTAAATACAATCTTATTACTCCATAATTACTTGATTACAAAAGGTTTTTTCATCAGATCACTTTGGCTAGATACTGGGCCTCTGATCTCAAAGGACAAGAAAAGGAAAATGCTCCCTCTAGTTTCCTGCGCTCCTGTTCTACCTGCTCTCTTACATGCGTGCTTCCTCCAAGGCAGGAAATAGCGCTGCAGCTGCTCCTGCCCTCAAGGGGCGCGCCTACTTCTCACACTGTGTAGCGCCCACCTCCGGCCCTGCGCTCGGCCTCCTGTGGCCACTGTGTGCAGCCTGCAGGACTCCCCACCCCACGATCGGTGAGAAGGCACTCAGCCTGTCCCTCCCATTCTGCCCTAAAAAGGCTACTCTAATCCTTATTTGTGATAATCCCCCCTTGATATGTGCAGCATATTGTTCCATATTAGCAGATCACTTACAATCCTCTTTTATTGTTTTTAAACTAAGCAGCCTTTTTCCAAGGGCAGAAAACCTAGAAATAAAAAGGCAATATAAAATAATAAGCTTGTCCCAAATTCATGGAACAACTTAATATTTTCTTATCTTTTTAGGAACAGTTAGTTAATGCTCTTTCTTTTTTCTAACTTTGCATGCTTCTATCTGGTAATCTGAACAGCTAATCTAAAGACATTAATTTGCAATGTAACAACCATTGCTGAATTCCTATCATCTTACTGAAATTCTGTGTCATTTTTAATTTTGGAGGGGGGTGGTACAAGGAATTGAACCCAGAACCTTGTATTTGCCAGGCAGGTGCTGTGCTGCTGAGTTATATCCCTGGACCCTGATAGGTTTTTTAAATTACTTTTTATTATCTTTAAAAAAATAAAATAAATAACAATAAAAAGTGGGGAAATAATTGTATAAATAATATTAAGCTGCTCTATCTTACAACTAATACTATTAGAACACAGTAGCTGGTGGACTAACCCGCAATCACCTGGCGCCCCTGCATCGCAGGCGTCACTTACTGGTACGTGATCACACAGCAAAGAAATGGGACAAAGGAGAAAAGACTCTGCTGTGCCATTCCTGACAGCACTCACCACAGGAAATAACACAACTTGGGGGGGAGGTCCCCATTCTCCAGTCAGAAGAGCCATATCTGTACGCAAAACAAAGTTCAAAGGGACATGAATTCCTAGATTTTTTTCTTTTTTTTATGGGGATTTTGAGACAGGGTTTCTCTATGTAGTTTACGTTGGCCTTAAACTCAGTATGTAGCCCAGGCTGGCTACATACTGTTAACTTTCTTGGTTAGGTCAGGCACTTGAGTAGACCTGGACATGTGCTGCCTTCTCCAGAGCCCTCAGGAAACAATCCTGTCTCAGCCTCCCAAGTGCTAGATTACAGAGGTGCACCACCACACCTGGCTCAGATTTTTGAATGCCTTTGTCTACACAAGGTATTGCTGACCAGAGACTAAGCGGAGGTTGTCCTGCACCTGATTACATTTGAAGCTCATTTCATACTTTTATGATTCCATGAGGATGTTACAAACGATCAAAGAGGCCCAGAAAGTCTACTTTGGAAAGTATCCCTGAAGTTTAAATATTTTCTTCCTGTTCAAGTAAAATAGTGCTTTTCCCATGCAAACAAGTAGTTTTATAACTCAGACCAACAAATGCTATACACCGACGAGACAAATCCTAAACTCTTCTATCCCACGCGTGAGCTCAGCCATTCAGTACCTGTATGAGAGAAGGTATCACTGGTGAACTGGTAACTCCAATGGCTGCATTGATGGTCTCCACAGCTGCCAACATCTGGCAGAAATACATCATGTCAGCCACACTGTGAAACGTGTCGTAGAAGGACTCTGTGGCACAAACATATGGAATAAGGGTGAATCGCCTGACAAACGTCAACAGCATCACTTTCCTGAGGGCTCTGGAGAAGGCAGCACATGTCCAGGCCTACTCAAGTGCCTGACCTAACCAAGAAAGTTAACACATTAACTCAGAAAATTTAGGATTCCTGACTCCCTGCCTACAGAACACAAGCAATGCCTCCAAGTCACTGCAACAATAAGGACACACTGCCAAGCTAGCCATTTCAAAATGCCCTCAAAGAAGGCAAAACTGCCCCAAATAAAAAGGAATCATTATCCACATATTTGTAATCTAAATCCTTAGCATTAAGAGGCTCCAGCAGAAATTATAGCTGCAAATTTATCACTAATGAACCAACAGTTTATAAAATTAGCCTTCATTCAGAATTTGTCCCCACTTAAGACCAGGCCTGTTTGTCACATCCAAGTCTTGGTCTGTCCAGATCTCCCTCCCCACTGCTTTGCCTTCATCAAAGTCTCTGAAGGAATGGGGCCAGGGAGATAGCTCTGTGGCACAGGTGCCTGCCTGGCAAGTGCAAGGTCGTGAGTTTGAACCCTGGTCCTGCAAGTAAAAAAAAGAAAGAAAAAGTCTCTGAAGGAATACAATGCTCCTAAAGCGATGACAGTAGTGACAGGGCACTTCTCCAAGTGCACATAGACACTGAAGAGCGAGGCTCTAGCACAGCGAGGGTGGGAACCAACCTACAGGTCCCTCAGGAGCCTCGCAAGCAGACAGACCAAGGAATGAAAGAAATTTGTTAATATTTTTGCAAAAATTATCCAATTCATAATTGTACTATATAATCAAGTTAACATCATAAAAATTATACATACACTGCTATTTTTTTCTTTCAAGGTATTAACACAAAAGTTACAGCTTAAAACTATGCTATATATAAGATAAAAATATGATTTTCAAGATTTTAAATTTGACTTTTCAAGACAAAAATCTCAATCAAAATTCTCTTCTCATTATAAAGAAATGCTTATTCACATTTTCTTTTAAAGTTTATTTTATTTTCTTAAATCTCACTTGTTTGTGTTATGGCCGGCTCAGCCTTGGGGGTGGGGTGGGGTGGGGGGGGGGTGGGCAGCATGTAGTGCCTGGGATCAAGCCGTGGTCCCGGCAGTGGCCTAAACTTCCCAACGCACGCGCTTTAGACCGCTGAGCCATCTCACCAGCCCTTGATTCATATTAAGTGGCAGTTTCGTGGATCAATAATCTTAGAAAAATGAGGATCTCTTATAGTTTGTTATTTTTGTTTTTTTGAGATAGGGTCTCACTGTGTAGTCCAGGCTGGCCTTGAATTCCCTATACAACCCAGACTGGCCTTGACCTCACCGTGATCCTCCTGCCTCAGCCTGACAAGTGTTGTCATTACAGGCATGCACCACCACTCCAGGTACTTTGAAATGGAAACTGTTACCTAAAATTTGGCACATAGTAGATAAAAATAAGATCTTAGCCCTCTGTCTCTGACTTTATGAGAAATTCATCCATTTTAATTAAAGAATATATGTTCAGTTTCTAAGATAATAAAGGATGGTAATAACATTATAATGTTTCTGACAGTACATTTCAGAATAAGGTACAGAATTGTATATGCACTATACTTACCTGCAAGGGAAAAAAAAAGACCAGAAGGAAATACACGGAAATACTAACAGTAATGGGACAAAAGCTTACTCGTTTTTCTTTAGATGTCCATCTCATGCTTTCTTAAATAAGGATATCACTTCTATAATTAGAAATGTTTTTCAAGGTACTTTTCTGATTTTTCTGTAATTATCACTTATTTTATAATCATAAAAAACATTTATAATGTTTATGTTTTCAAAAAAACTTTGCCTACAGTTCTGATTCTTTCCTCAGAACACATCTGTAAAAGTGCAAGTTTCCAGGCCTGTTTCCTCACTTGTTATTCCATCAGCCTGCCTCAGAAGGCTGCGGGAAACAAGAGCTATGGCAGCACCGTGGAAGCCTCACAGTGCAACGCACTCAGGGATGCTGCTGCCTTCCAAGGCAGAGAGCACCGTGCTGGGAGAGTAGATGGCCAACTACTGAGAAAGGGAAAACTAGCCCCGAAGGTCCATACTTGCCTTTTCCCAAGATAATGAACCGCACTGTTAGGTTAACGAAGACCCAGGAGAATCCCAAGAACTGCACAAAATTATACATGAACAGGTAGCCTTTCTTCAAGTTTGTGAGTGCTGAAAGGCAAACAAGGCAGTAAGCTGTAACCCAGCCATCCCGCAGGAGAGGCGTGCCTGGGGCTCATCCGCAGGACTGCAGTCCCATGTCCTACCTGGTGCCCCAAGGCCCCACCAGATATCTGACCCAGGTCTTCTGAGCCTGGGCTCCTATTCCAATAAAGAAACGCAAGGAAAATCTATGAAGAATGCGATTCCCTTGGTATGTTTTCAGCAGCCTTTCCTTCAACAGTTGGAGAAATAAGAATACAGACCCAACAAATCGATAAAAAATATCACTAGCAAAGAACAACTGAACGCCTTCAATGGCATTGCAGTCAAGTTCTCTGCACCCACTCTAGTTATCTTAATATAATCTAAGGTTTCTTATTTTCTGGATTTTTTTAGGATACAGGGCAAATTAGCTCAGAGACACAGAAACATTATAAGTGAAAAACAATAACCCTGCTATTTGGCCATACAGTATATTCAATTACTTGATCATTAAGAACACCTGTGATGTGCCAGGTCCTGGGAGGGCACAAGGAGGGCACCAAGTCAGTGAGAACATGATACTGCCCTCCAGGAGCTGGTACTCTGAAAGCCACCTTGCAGCTGGAGGTGATGAGCAATGTTGTGCGAGACTTTCCAGGTGAAAGCATCTGACATTAGGCCAAGATGGTCAGTAGCAGACAGGTCTGTGTGGACACAATGGCATCTGACCCAGGCCTTGATGGACAGGCAGGAAGAAGACAGAACTACAGGAGGACAGTGTCAAGCTACCAGGCAGGAAACTAAGCGCATGGGTCTTGCCTGCAGCGGAGTGTTCACAAAGGGTTGGCCAGTTACAGAGTTACAGAAGTAAGGAGCTTAGAGACGTTGCAGGGTAAAGAAAAGGACAGAGGACAAGAGTAGAGCCGAGGTGTTCGGGTCATGGTGTTCGGGTTATTATGTGTTCTCATCATGAAGATTTCTTTTACCAAGAAGCTTTCTCAGGGCCTGGGAAGATAGCTCAGTGGTATAAATGCCTGCCTAGCAAGCGCAAGGTCCTAAGTTTGATCCCCAGTATAGAAAAAGAAAAAAGAAAAGCTTTCTGAGCTTGGAGCGCTAGCACACATCTATATTCCTAGCATTGGGGAGGCTGCAAGTTTAAGGCTGGCCTGGGCTACATAGTGAGATCAAGACAAGTACGAACTACACGGTAAGACCCTGTCTTAAAAAAACAAAAAGAAAAAAAAAAAGAAACTTTGGATGAGCAGAGGCACAGCTCTGGCGCAGTGGCATGTCCGGGTGCATACCTGCTGTTCCCCCTCTCCTCCAACTTCTTCCTCCGGCCGCCCACCGGCTGCCCAAGAGGGCTGCCCAGCTGCCAGGAGCTCCCTGGAGCCACAGGTGGTGAACACTCTCCTGGGAAATAAAAAAGTACTCCAGGAGTAAAAAGTATGCTTCCCACGTTTAAGCACCACCTAAGTGATAATGATGTCACTGGTTCTGTGAAAAGTGAAAAGAGAAATCTTTTGGAAGATGATTCAGATGAAGAGGAGGACTTTTTTCTAAGGGGACCATCTGGACCAAGATTGGGACCTAGCAATGATAACATCAAGCATGTTCAGAACCAGGTGGATGAAGGTATCGATGTCATGCAAGAAATATTACAAAGGTAACTGAAAGAGCAGAGAGACTAGACGAGCTACAGGACCTTTCCCTAAAATACAAAAAATAAAAATAAAAAATGTATTTTAGTACAGGGTCTATAGGGTCTCACTACACACATCAGACTCATAGTGATCCTGCTGTTTTCAGCCTCCCAACGGCTGGAATTACAGGCACGCGCCACCACGCTCAGTCTCAGTTACTGTTTCAGTGCTCCCCAGGGGGCAGGGACCAAACCTTGGTCCCTACGCCTGCCTAAGCAGGCACTTAGCCTGCTGAACTATCTGGCCAGCCCTAAAACAAACTTAGTTGTGCATACAGCACAAAATAGAGCTGCTGACTGCAGTCATTCTGTCAGGGTGAGCTGCCCCTGCAAAGTGCTCCCGGGAATCCCTGAGAATACCACAGTACATAGTTAGAAAACTACTGCTCTAAAACTGTCTCCTTACTTACTTACAAAATGCCAATCATGTGCTCATAGAACTTGAAAAAAAGCTCATCTTAGGACATATGAAGAGCCTGTGTTTCATTCTGCTTGTCAAGGTTAGTATTTCATAGACCTGTGTGATCTTCCCACTGGAATGGAAGCAGTTCTGAGGGCCCATCTGGCTCTGCACCAAGGGCCTGCAGCCACACTTTCCATACAGCACACACGGAATAGACAGCGCCTGGATTTAATCTTGCTAGGCCACCCAAAGACAAACACTTGCACCGAGCTTTTGCTTAGAGGTAGCTGGACAGACAGAAACACAAGTGGGTTTTTTGAAAGTTAGTGAATAGCAGGACTCTACAGAATAATACTCTGCATCTGGAAGTCCAACAACCACACCTATCTCTGGCACAGCCTTGCAGCTCACAGGTGGAAGGAGAAACCCAGGCTAAAGGAGTGCAGCCTCCGGCCATGCATATTCCACAAGCCCGTGCAGGGTCTGACCCCCCCCCACCAGGAGGGCAGGCCACAAGACTCAGGTGCTTCCAGACATCCTGCCAGCCTACTAGGTATACCCAGATGATGCCAGGTCCCAAACTGAAAGGAAATATTAAAAAAGCAGCTTCTGATGTAACTGTATGTACCCTACGGAGTGGCCATAAAGGACTTCTTGCAAACTCGCCCACCCACTCACCAGGTGAAGCCACTACTCTCTAGCCATACGTGTGTATCCACACCCCTGCCTCCATCACATTTTGGCAGCAGCAGTGGCAACTTACTTTCAGGAGAGCCTTGGCTTTCTAGTCTTAGTTTATTCAGGCGTTCTTCTTCCTAGAATTTAGACAAATTTTCCATTAGAATCCCCATGCCTGCAGAAGCCCATGTGCTGGCAAGGGTCTGACTCCCTTGAAGACCTACCCTCCCATGTCCAGCATCCGCCTGGGAAGAACCCCAGCTCAAAGTACTAATGAGCCTCACTCTTCCTCAATGGATGCTCATCCAAATGCACAGGATAAAGCCACTCAGCGGGCTTCCAAACTGCCCACTTCCAAGCAGGCAATCTTATGATCTTAGAGCTAGCAAATCTGCAAGATTTGTCATAGCCACAGAAACGAGAGAAATTTAAGGCAGGAAGCAGATTGTTGTTTTATTTTTTAAGACTTCTATATGTGTTTAGTATGTCTCCAAAAGTTAAGATATCTCCAACATAAGTATGAACTCATATTTAATTTAAGATAGATATAAATGGACACATATAGAAATATTTGTAAATATACATAGCACTATTCAATTAAAAAAAAAAAAATCTCCTTGGTGCAATGGCTATCTTAGGGATAGAGTAAGAAACACTTGAGATATGCCCAGAGCAGTTTATACATATGGCAGTGTCAGAAAGGAAGAGCTTTAAAAATAAAAAAGGGAGGGCCAACCAAATAGCTCAGTGGATTAGCTCGTCTGCTTGCAGGCACAGGGGCTGGGGTTTGATCCCCAGATCTGCTGTATTGGCCCTGCCCCCAGGGCACACTGAGATGGCATTGGAGACTGGGCATAGTGGCACATGCCTGTAATCCCAGTTCTTGGGAGGCTGTGAACAGGCGATCACTACAAGTCCAATCTAGTAGTGAGACCCTGAACACCCTGTAGGCCCTGCCCTAAAATACAATACAATACAATACAATACATACATAAAAATAAAAAAGCGTTAGGTATGGTAGCACGTGCCTCTAATTTCAGCAATCGGAGGCTGAGGCAAGCATCTAGCCCAGGCTACCTAGTGAGGTCAAGCCCAGCCTGAACTACACAGCAAGACCCTGTGTCAATCAATCAATGCCCTACAATTGAAGCTTTTGGAGATATTTCCAAAAAGACCAAAAACCAAGTGAAAGGGCTCTTAATGGACAAAACTAGAACAATCTGACCAAGAAAGATAATAATTGTAGATGAATCTCTCATGCAGAAAAATTCCAAATAAATGATGTAACTCCTTTGCAGTAAAGGACAGAAGCCCAGCTCTCAGCTCCTTTGGTGTGAGCTATGCAGGGTGACTTTCTTCCAAAGAGTACAGCAAGAAAAGAGTCAGGTGAGAAGCTTAACAAATATTACTGTGGCCTGCTAATCCAAGTTTTTTTCTTTTTTGGTGCTGGGAATCGAACTCCTGACATCCCAGCTAATCCGAGCTTAATGTCCATAGTGGTATGTCATCTAAACTGTACGTACCTTGATAGGAAGTGGTAAGAGCGGCACTTAGCCTCTGTGGTCTTCCTCCCCAAAACCTGTCACCCTTAACAATGCAGAAAATCCCCAATTGAGACAAAGTACCCATCAGTGCTTCTCTAAAATTATGTTGTAGGGTCTTTAAATGAATGTGTCACTCTGTTCCTATTTTATCCCCAATTTAGTGGAGCCTAAAGCGGCCCAAGTAACTTGGGATCCTCAAGATTTCTGTCTCCAGCGGCTGCGTCCTAGGGTCTTTACTAACCTTGGCTCTGAGCTCCATTTCTGCATCAGATTCGTCCAGCCAGCGATCAAAATCAGGGGCCAAGAACAGCGGGCGTTTCTCCTGCTTGGTAAGTCGTTCCCACCAGTGACTCACCTTCTTCTGAACCGTAATGTTTACCTGCCTCTGGGTCAGTTTGTAAACCGGCTAGGAGAGAACGAGAGAACATGAGAAGGTGAGAAGCCTTCTACAGTCCCTACAAGTCCCCCTGCTGCAGCTCCACAGAGATGCTGCACAGCAAGCTCCCTCCCTTCGTTCTCTGGCCCTGCAGGCCTGATCCGGACATAACATCTAGACCAAGGGCTGGCATGGAGAAGAACCAATAAAAACAGCGGGATTTTTCTCTGATGTCCTTCTTGCTCTTTGATTCTCTCCGGGCTCCTCCCTCGTCTCTATCTCTGAGTCCCACCTCATGACAGGTTCTCTGGGCCTTCTGCTGGCACTGACTGTTAATGTTTTCAAAATAAGGAACCCTGCAGGAGGTCTGTAAACTCAAGCTCCCAGAGCTAAGAAACTGAACTGCACCATCTGCAATTTCTCTCCCTTCATGGTAAAGAAGATTCCTCAGGTTCTAAGATATGGGAACTTCAATGCACTTCTGTCACTCTTCCTAAAGCGCAGCTGCCGTAGCCCTGTCTGCACCTGTTCTTCTCAGTGCTCCTGTAGCAAAACCACATGAATGCAACCCTGGTGTGGCTTCAAGCACCCTAGAAACTCTGTTCTTAGTGGGTGCCACACTCCTCAGTCATCACAGAGATCAGAGAACAGAGCTGCAAGGGAACCTAAGGGTCACTTCGTTTAACAGAAAAGAAAGCAGAACTCAAGAGCACTTTGCTTGTATTCACATCACTAGAAGGCAAAACCTAGATTCAACTCAGCTTCTCTGACATTCCCCTTCCTCTGCACCTTGTAGCTAAAACTGGGGCCCTGCTGCCTATGAAAAGCTGTATTATTTCCCTTTGCTTTTTATCTTCTCTCCCACAACCTCAGCTCCTTGTTTCAGTAGCTGCTAGTATTTGTTCCTAAAATAGAAAAGGAGTCAGAAGGAAAAGAACATACCTCTGGCTTTACAGAGTCTAAGAACTCCAAGTGAAATTCATACACATTGTCTCCTTTGGCACCATGTCCCTGTGCTATAAAGAAAGAAATATTGGTTACCATGAACTGGAGCAGAGCAAGGCCACCCAAAAGGCAGCCTGGTATACGTCTCTGGGAAGTATGCAAGTATCAGTGGTCCCTGTTAAATGTGTGGGAACTTGGCAGCAGAGCTAGATAAGCCAAATCCTGGACCGAAAGTTTATCTCCATGTGTGCTCTGATGCTAAGTTTCAGACTGTTTATTTAATCTTCCACTGCTACCTGGATGATATCCAGTATAATGGGAAAGAAAAAGAGTATAAAAGGTGAAGCCAGAGGCACCAATGATATAAATTTACTGGCTCTAAATCAGATTAGAGAAAAACAGTGAGTATTGGCTGTGGCTGCCCAGGAAAGCTGGACCATCACAAAGACTGCCCTGAGCCCAACTCCTCCCAGCCAGCGGAAGAATGAAGGTGGGAGCTGACTTCTCCTCCAGCATATCCCAAAGGAGCATGGAAAAAGAAACTACCTCGGCTCTGGACAGGTAGAACTGGAGGAGTCCCTGGTCTGGCCACCCCATCCCATGCTTGACAAGGCTCCCTTCCCAAATCAGCCAGGCGCATCCAAGACATAGGCCACAGTGTTGCTCAGACTGGTCTGCAAATACACTAGCAGGCAGCTTCGATCTCACCAAGGTGATTTCTGCTTCTTCTGTTCACTATAATTTTTCTTAGAAGCAGTGTGTCCTGGACTCTAGTTCTGCCACACAAGTTCAGTAGCTGTGTGTACACCTGTGGTCACAAGTGCAGCAGAAACAAGACTTGTTGGAAAGGGCCATACTGAATACTTCGTGTTTCTCAGTCTGAGCCTACGAACCCCTGAAAGCCCCATGAACATATTCTCAGGTGACCATGATCAGACGGACCGATTATAACAGCACTTTCAGGCACTAATTTGTCTAAGATGGTGGCAGAATTCAAGCTAAAAGACAGATCTTTGGCTTCTAGCCCACAATTCCACCTCCCAGGACCTATAATCTTTCCAAGGGCTTTAAACAAGTTCTTCGAATTCTCTAATCATATTTTCCAAACAATTAAGTTTATCCCAAGAGTCTCAAAGGGTGAACATCAATAAAAAGTGAGTTAAATAAAAAGCAAGGAAAATCACCACGCCTTCTTAACTGTGAAGAGCTGAAGCATGTGCCCGGCACTGACCTTTGAAATGCAGCACATTTTCAGTGATGCTAATGGCAGGGTTCTGTGAAGAGACAAGGATGGAAGAAGGCACTTTAATGAGCAGAAGGTGAAATTAAACCAGTAGCCTCTTCTCCCCATCCTACCCCTAGAGAGGTACCCTCCTACCATGGGGCTCCTTCAGAGAGTACACGTGGCTTATTCACAGCTCTGCCAGAGATCTTTCCATTTCTGTCTGCACCTATCTGAGACTGTAGGCCCTAGGCACTGAGTCTGTCCATTCTGAAAAAGGCAACTCAGGGCAGGGGTGGGGGGAGGTTCTACGGGCAGTAAACACACAGGTCTCTGAGACTTGTTCTGTGAGACGCGCTACAGAAAAAATTCGCAGGACCGATGAGTCACTTCCTGGGAGAAGATTTTAATCAATCCGTGATTAAGCCACAGGCACTCAAGCCCAAAGGCTTGCAACAGCCGCTGTCAGTGACGCATGGGTTGAAGCAAGCATACGGTGGGACTACACCGGGAGAAAGCTCCACCAGAGGTGTGCCCTGCACTGCAGCAGGAGGCCATGTGAACTCCCACAGGCCAGGGTCACATCTGGCTCAACGGAACTGCAGCACACTGTGGTCCTCAGCCTCCAGCACTGTGTTCTCTCTCTCTCTCTCTCTCTCTCTCTCTCTCTCTCTCTCTGTTTTCAGAACTGGGGATTGAACTCAGGACCTTGTACTTGCCAGGCAGGCACTTGTGCCCCTAAGCTATCTCCTCGGCCCCACCACACTCTCTTAAATCCCCAACCAAACTAGAAGAAATCAGAATTGTCGAACTTGTTCATTTATTCCCAGAAGTAGCTACAGATCTTTAGCAGCATAATTTAGAGTGAAATTATTCAACACCTTTTTTCGGTGAATAAGAAACAATGAGCCAGAAGCAAACCTTTTCTCTTTATGAGCTTATTAGTCCGGGTGTTCTGTTACAGTAATGGAAGCTGACTCATACAGGAAGCAACAGCATGGCTTTTGAGGTTAGATCAGTGATGGTGAAGCTTTAAAAGCTTTCAATGATAACAAAGACCCAACTATAGCACATGTGCCATGGGTTCACTACCACCACATTAGATGACAGGCACTGTCGCATGCTCACCCTGCAAGAGCAAACCCCATAGTGTGAGAAGACTCAAGGAATCTGGCGCAGAGCCCAATGTGGAGAATTCACACACAGGCCCCAAACTGTCAACAAAGTAAGACATTCTTGATGAGTACACATCAGGCCACACTACAACCTCAGCCACAGCTGAATCTGCCTACCTCAGCAGAGTCCAAGCAGAACAATGCCCAAAGCTCTTGCAAAACTCCTAATAATATAATAATATTATTGTTCTTTTGAAGCAGTACATATGTAATAACTTGCTATAGAGCAATACTTGCTTCTTTGAAGTTTGGCAAGGCTTCTCAGTGAAGTAAACTGAAACTCAAATCTTGCTTATACAAAGATCTTGGACTACAGATTAAATTTGAGGGCTTCTAGGATATCAGGTTTTCTATCTCTGATTAAAAATTATCTTTGTTTTGTAAGAATTTATCTAACCTAGATGAAATTTATCCATTTACAAACTTGTTTAAATATTAACACTCTTTTTTAGCTTTTTTGAGGTGGCTGTCTTGCCCATGTTCACCTTAAACTCCTGGGCTTAAACAATTCTTCTGCCTCAGCCTCTCAGATATTGAGACTGCACTCTCAGGCCACTGTTTCCAGCTGGTCTGTTAGCTCTTTAATGTCTATAACTTGTATGGGTGTGTTTTCTATTTCATTATAGGTATGTTTTACATCTTTATTTTATCAAGAGATCAGATTGTCTTTCAAAACTGTTAGTTTTATCTTCTTCATTTCTATTTTCATTTTTGTTGGTTATTTTTTCCCCTAATTTATTAGGAAAATTTTTCCCTGGATTTCATGAGGTAGAGATTCAGGGGTCATTAACCTTTAGACTTTATTCTTTTGTAGTACAAGCATTTAAGAACATAAACTGCCTGCCAAATTCTACTCCGGCTGTATCTCTCAAGCTCTAAATGTAGTATTTTCATTTACTGTATAGTACTCCCTAATTTCCATTACTACTTTTTCTTGTTTAATTTCCAAACACACATATTCTTCTGGCTATCTAGCTTAATATAGTGGTACCAGGGCTCATGAATGCTCTTGTTTGTAAACAATTTGGTTTGCAAACAAAAGCATTTGGCAAAATTTTGTTTCTGCTTGCATACTTTGCATCAGGTGACATGAACAACTGGTGCCATCTTTCCCACACAAACATGGTCATCTTTTCCAGAACTGTGCAATAAATTAAGTTGGTAAACCAAGGTACCATTGTAACTACCTCAACTGCATGTGGTCAGGGAATATTCTCATGACAAGTCATTTCCAATTCATGGAGACTTGCTCTATGAAGCAATATTTAGCCAACTTTAGTAAATGTTCATGTAAACTTAAAAAGAATGTTTGAGTAGTTGGGCTTAATATTCTATATATTTACATTGGATTTGCTGTTCATTAGTTTACATGATCTATACCCCTACTGAATTTTATCTTACTCCATTTATTTTTGAGAATTCATACTATTTTACATATTTTCACTTCTAGTATTTTTGCTAAGTGTTATCAAGGCTTTGTTACTAGTCACATATAACTTTAATATGCTTATATCTACCTGCTAGGTATAGAACACACACCTGTAACACTAGCACCTGGGAGGCTGAGGCAGGAGCATCACCAAAAGACAGTATGGCCTACATACTGAGTTCAAGGCCTGTTTGAACATCCCAGTACACTGAAACCTTTATCATTATGAACTAAGCTTTTAGTTTCCAAAAGTGAACTTTGCTAAAATTCGCCTTTATCTGATACAATGATATCTATATCAGACAGCCTGCCATTGCTTTGACCAGGCACCAAGAAGCCCTCCTGGTTGCGGCCACTTTAAAAAATATGCATGGCCTGAGGGTTTTGGATTTCCTAAATTGTGTATATTGGAGCTACATGACCTTTTGCAAACCAACTGCTCATTTTAACTGTTCAATGGATTTTTCTTTTATTTTATCAATAATGGAGTCTAGGGGATAGGATGGGTTTATATCTTGTTAATCCTAACTCTAACCATACAGTTTTCTGAAGTACAATTTATAGACATGAAGATTTCTTAATATATGTCTCAACTTCAGTAGGTCCTGGGCTTTGATCTTTTAAAAATGATTTCTAATCCTCTGCACCTTGTGGGCTACCAGAACCAAAGTTCAAGTTCACTTAGTCAAACAAATGTTCTGAAGGTAAAAATAGCTGTGGTTTCTGAGTAGTGGTGCACACCTGTAATCCTAGCACTTAGGAAGCTGAGACAGGAGGATCATTGTAAATTTGAGGCAAGCCTGGGCTACAAAGTGAGTTGAAGTCCAGCCTGAACTTCATAGTGAGACCCTGTCTCAAAAACACAGAAAAGAAAAAAAAAAAAAATTAAACAGCTTCAGAGTCAGCTTATTGGCAGTTTTATTTCTAGCTGTTTATCTTTTTTTTTGGGGGGGGGGGGGTGCTGGGGATCGAACTCAGGACTGTACTTTCCCAGTAATCACTTAGGCCACAGAACTATCTCCCTGATTAAAATGTTTTTATTCAACACTCTTAATTGTTAACAGAAAAAGCTGGCACTTTACTAGAATGAGTATTATGCTTTGTCTTATAAAAAGAAATGGGGTGGGCCAGCGAGATGGCTCAGCAGTCTAAAGCGCCTGCTTAGGCAAGCTTAAGCAAGCACAGGGACTACGGTTTGATCCCCAGCAGCACATGCTGTACCAGCCCCACCCCCAGGGCAGGCTGAGCCGGCCATTAAAAAAATTTTGAAAAAAGAAATGGGGTGCTCAGTTTAGCAGCACATATACTAAAAAGAGAAATAGGTATGGAAAAGGTAAAAGGACGGCTCTTTAAAAAAAAGGTGGCTCTGAAGTCAGCCAGCACTAGGTTCATATTCATTACACTTTTTATCATTGATTTTCAAACCTATAGCTGTTCTAAGATAGTAAACCACTTACTTTACAAGACTGTTCTGACAATTAAATTATAGTAATATACAAAGAATGTGGAAACTTGTCAGCATTCATATTCATGCTACTTTTCTTCCTCTGGCTAAGTGTTCTTCTAAGCTCCCATGTCTGCTGAATATTATCTTTCCAAGGCCAGAAAATGTGAATTCCACTTCACCTCCAACACCAGAATTAAAGCTTCTTTACTACTCTGCATTCCCCTTTATTATAACACATATTACGCTGTAATTATTGCTTGTTGGTGTATCTGCTCCCACTAGACTCTGCCACAGCAGGGACTGTCTCTTCAACTCTATCCTTATTGTCTTAATAACTACTTAGGAGGCTGAGTTAAATCAATTAACTCCCATTTTCAAAAGCTCTGACAGAACTACAAAGAACTCAGTGAACTTTCTGCTACCTAACCTTTTAGACCTCGGATTTCTTTTCCCATTCAGATCATTAGTACTCATCCTTGTTTGTGTGTGGTTATTACATGCACAGAAGAGTTCCTGCAACAGACCTATTGCCGGGTGTGGCGGCACACACCTATAAGCCCAGCATTCTAAGAGACTAAGGCAAAAGGACAGCAAGTTCAAGCCTAGTGTGGGCAATTTAGTGAGACCCTGTGGCTTAGCAAGACCCTGTCTCAACATAAAAATTTTTTAAATGGTGAGATTCAGAAAGTCCTAGGTTCAATCCCTAACACAACCAACCAATCAATCAGGAGACCTTGGGGTGTAATCTTCAAAATGGCCTGCTTCCAAAATCAGCCTTTGGTTGGCAAATGAAAATCTGGCTGTCCTCTGTCTCATGAGCAATAGAGTGGTTTACCAACTCTATTGGTAAACTGTACTCTCTCGTCTCTCTCTCTCTTAAAGCCCCAACCAAAGGGAACAAAAATCCCTTCAAGTCTAGACTGTGCAAGGCAATTTGTGGTGAATGTCATCTTCCAAGGAGCCTGGAATTCTGGTACACGACAGGCAAAGGTAACCTAAGTAATCAGCCCTCTAAAACTCATGGGTATCAAACCTCTACCTTCTTCCCTGGACTGACACATTACATACCCATCATTGCTGGGGTTTTGTTGTTGCTGCTGTTGGTGGTGGTGGTGGGTTTTTTTTTTTCGCTATAGAATGAGCATGGGTTTTCTTTTTAAATATGCTCTATTAAAATCTGTTGTCATACTTATTCTTTAGATGTTCAGTAGTCACAAATTTGGCAAATGAGAAACCCCTTCAGGACTGGGGAGATAGCTCAACAGCCTAAGCACCTGCCTGCAAAGCACAAGGACCTGGGTTTGATCCCTCGTACTGCATGCCGTGGTATCAAACTGGATGTGGTAGTGTACATCTGTAATCCCAGCACTGGGGAGGCTGAGAGGATCACTGCAAGTCCAAGATCCAGAGTGAGACCCTATACCCAATAAGCAAAAGATTAAAAAGGAAAGAAAATCCCTTCAAACTCGCTCCTGACATGGCCTTGGATCCTTTGAGAATGCCAAGCTTTCTCTGGCACAGACATGGAATCACCAGCCATTCCTTCAAGAGTCCAAGTTCCTTTCATGGGGAAGAGTAATTTAGAAGCCAAGTCTGCACATACGGAGATGTACTCAGGGTTCACCTTTTAGTGGTCCAGCCAGGAATGTTTAAAATCATATCATACCGAAATTTCCAATTCAAGTGTACTATCACAGGGCTCTTTACCTTTTATTATTTAATATTTGCATCTCTTCCAGTAAAACCTTGGTTTCTAATAATCTTACTACACTGACTTGTTTCATCCTTTAAAAAGTTGCAAGCTATGTGTGATGGCACATGCCTATAATCTCAGCATTCTGGGAAGTAACACAGGAATATCACAAATTCAAGCCCACCTTAGGCAACGTAGCAAAACCCTGTCTCAAAATTTTAAAAAGGGCTGGGAGGCCAGTCATGGTGGTTCATGCCTATAATCCCAGCACCTGGGAGACTGAGGCTAGCCTCGAACTTTCCATGATCCTCCTGTCTCAGCTTCCCAAGGGCTGGGATTACAGGTCTGCACCACCATGCCCAGCTAATTTTTACTTGAAAGGATTCCTTTTCTTTGTTTTACACTGTCAGTGCTGTCCAACAAGAGACCATCAGCAGCACTTTATAATTAAGCAAATTAGATTCACTGCTTGTTTCAGCCAAGAACACACCCCATGTGTGGGGAATGTGGGTTCTCAGGCCAGGGGTTGGCACTGATGGGATCTAGGCTTTGGGAGTCTGAGGGAGGGGAAAGTATGAGAAGGACTTCAGATTGGGCAGTCAGCGATGGCCTCTGAGGAGACAGTGAACAGAAACTGGAGTGTACAACCTGGTAGGCTATAAATATTTTGAGGAAAGAGCAGCTACTATAAAATCTTTAGGTGCAAAGTACTTGGCAGCAATTCACATTAAAAATTAATAAAACCCAAAATTTCTCAACAGGCTCTGTAAATTATTGTGGACTTGGCTAGGCTGGTAGCGCATGCCTGTGATTCCAGTACTTGGGAAGCTGAGGCAGAAGAATATCTGAGAGTTCCAGGCCAGCTTGAGCTACAAAGTGAGTTCAAGGCCAGTCTGAACTGCATAGTGAAACCCTGTCTCAGAAAGACAAAAGAAAAAGTATTGTGGACTTCATCTGACCTTAGGATACCAGTCATGACAGAATCCTGATCCCATATGAGTAAAATGATAAAAATCAGGATGGGTGCTGAGACATTTAGACAGTGAGAAGTTGAGCAGAGGAGAGAGGTAGCAAGAGAGACGGAGCCAGGGCCGTCTTAGAGGCCTGCTTCTGTGCTGTCCCAGAAGCCAGGGGCAGGAGCCTTTTGGACCTGTGTCCAACGATGTGTGGGATGAGCTCAGATGTGTGTCCTCTAGCTTTAGCAACACACTACTGATGTGAGGAGCCACAGCAGGGTGCATGCAGCAGAGGCATGGAGACATCAGAGGGGCGAGCCTGGGCTGTGGTTCAGGGCTGCAGCAATCTGCTAGCATGTGTGAGGCCCTGGCTTGATCCCCAGGGCCACAGAAAGATAAATGGCTTGTATAGACATGTTACATGGTCAAAGGAAAGGAGGGGAGTGGAGAAGTCAGTGGATAGGCCATGTTCTTAGGGTTCGGAGGAGAGAGCGCTGGCCAAGGAAGGCATTTTTCCTAAAGCATGAGAACCTGGAGCTGGGCTTTTTCCACAGGTGGAATTTGGATCCCAAAAGGGGAATCAGAACAGGGCGTGCGATGGTGCTTACACGCAGTTCAGAACTTCGCACCTATTCAAAGAATGAGTAAGGTCTCCATGCTCATCTGGGTGGCACAAGCAAGGTGCAGAAGAATGAGTGCTAACTCTTAGAAGAAAGGGGTTGTAAGAGTAGCTGAACAGGGGCCGGCGAGATGATTCAGTGGTCTAAAGCGCCTGCTTAGGAGGGCTCAGGCAACTGCGGGGACTGCAGTTCGATCCCCGGCACCACATGCTGCGCCAGCGCCACCACCAGGGCAGGCTGAGCCAGTCACAAAATGAATAAATAAAAAGAAACAAACACAACAAGCAAACAAACAAACAAACAAATAAATAAATAAATAAATAAATAAAGAGTAGCTGAACAGATTTGTTCGTAGTTTGCAGAAGACACAAATAGAGAAGTTTGAGGAAGGTCCCAGGTTCAAGTCTAGCCTTAACATGCCACCATGGCCACATACCTGTAATCCCAGCACTCAGAAGGCTGAGGCAGGAGGATCATCACAAATCTGAGGCCAGCTTGAGCTACATAGTCAGCTCAAGGCAAGCCTGCACTACAAAATGGGACCCTGTCTCAAAACAAAACAAAAAAAGGAGCAAAAAATATTTAAAGTTGGGCCGGGGAGATGGCTCAGTAGAATATGCCCCTGCCTGGCAAGCGCAAGGTCCTAAGTTCAATCCTCGGAACCACACACACACAAAAAAAAGTAATAAGCAAGCACATATTATAGTTTTGGGTTTTTTTTTTTCTTTTGCTTTCATAGCACATAAAATAATGGTGCATTTTACAGTCAAGTGCAAGATACCATAAAATTCTATTTTAAACTTCAGCTACTGCCTAACTCTGTGTTTGTATAGCTATCTGACTAGTCCTCATTTCCATATGGAAACTGTCTAAAATAAGAGTCAAACTAAAATGTCCAGAAGGGGCCTCTCAGTTTGGCTTCAATATACATCCTACATTCTCAGCCGTTTCAGTAAACTGCCACCATCCACACTGTGCTAAAGCCAAAATTTTAAGACTCATTATTGGTGATTGTCTTTCCCTCCTTCCCCTACACAAAACCAATCCAGGTCTGACAAATTTCTCTCCAAATGTATCCCAATCTGTCCAGCTGTCCATCTGTACAGCCACCTCCACACCAGACCACTGCACCTCTTCCCACACTCCTGTGCCCACCTCCGAAATGCTCTTCCAGGTTCCACTTCTACTCCTTTATAATCCAGAGAAGCCAGAAACACCTTTGTTTTAAGATTCAAATCCTAAGAAGTCATTCTTCTGTTCAAAACTTTTCCTTTCCCATTGCTCACACAATGAAATCCTAGCTGCCTTGCCTAGCAACAAAACTTTCCATGACCTACATCTCACAAACCCCTCCAACCTCCTCATCTCCTCATCTCCTCATCTCCTCCTCCTCCTCCTCCCCCTCCCTGCATCCTCCTCCCTACTCTCCAAACATACTAATAACCCTTTGCTCCACGGAACCCACCAAGTCCTGGCCCGTCTTTAAGTCTGCGTGCTTGTGAGAATGTTCTACCCTAGCTTGCTTGCTCTCCTTTTTTGTGACCCAGGAGATGAACCCCAGGGCCCTGTGCATGCTAAGCACGCACTCTGTCCCCAGCTCTACCCCCAGCTCTCCACATAACTCATTTTTTTTTTGCAGCTGCACTTGACCCTCACTTCCTCACGGAAGCCTTCTCTGGCCTATTTAAAATAGCCTCTACCCATGACTCTTTCAATGCTGCCCTTATTTCCCCCATAGCATGGACCAAGGTAACTGTAGTTTACTCACCTACTGTCTGTCTCCCTCCAGCTGACAGTGGCATCTTCACATGCACTATGCACCATCGCATACACAGCATTCAGCCTGGCCTGAACCATTCACTGCAAGTGCTCCACAGTTACTATTTCACTTACTCCCTTTGTGAGTGTTTCTGTACATTGGTAATAAAGAGACTTAGTGACTTCTTATTATCAACTATTTCAAGCAATGGGCCAGACATCAAAAAACACAGAGCACACCGCCACATGGACCTCTTCTACATCAGTACTTCATGTTATTCACCCCTGTTTTTTTAAGAAATTAAATAGGGGAGATAGCTCAGGGGCACAAGTGCCCACCTGGCAAGTATAAGGTCCTGAGTTCCATCATCAGTTCCGCGAAAAAAAAAAAAAGAAAAAGAAAAATTAAATAAATATAGGTGTAATTACACAGTGACTCCTTCTGACACAGTGACTATTGCAGTTACATTGCTCATGCCCTCTGCTCACCTGCAGCAATAGACAGTATTATTTCACATGTTACAGCAGTAGCTTCAATGTGCTTCTCATTTGAGATACAGTGTCTCTAAGGTTTAACTCTACAGAGGTGGTACTGTCTGCCTCAGTGTGCCAGTGTAAATATGCCACAATTTACCCATTCTGTTGATAAAAACAAAAGGCTGTCAGTTTTGTGCTCTAAGGAACATGTAAAACCTCCTCCTACTCACTGGTTATGTCATGTTTAACCTGACTAGAAAGTGCCCTCTCTGTTCAGTAGTCAGTTGTTCCCATTGATACTCCCACTAGCTACACAAACATGTCTCCTCCCCAAACACCCACCCCAACAGTTCCTAATCTCAGACTTTTTCATTTTTCCCAGTCTAAATAGTGTCCTAGCATTTTGATTTACATCTCCTGATTATAACAGAAATTAAACATCTTTTCAGGTTCACTAACCATTTTTGTTTCCTTTTACACTGACCTGTTTATGTTTCTGCCCTTTTTGCACTGAATAATATGCCTTTTTAAAAATTTATTTTTCTGTAAGTTTTTTTGGTGGTCAAGATAATACCCAATGTGTGCTGGTACACACCTGTAATTCCAGTACTTTGGGAGGCTGAGGAAGATTGCAAGCTCAAGTTCAGCCTGGGCAATTTAGCAATTTAACAAGACCATCTTGCAAAATAAAACATTAAAAAAGGACTAGAAATGTAGCTCAACACAAAAGCTGTGGGTTCAATTCCGAGTACCACAAAAAAAGAAAGAAAACAATCAAGATGCTTGCCATTTGTTAGTGATACAACTGCAAAAATGCTTTTCAAATTTGTTAATTTTTTTTTAGGGTTTGTGTTTAGTGTTTTAAGACATTCATCCCTGTACTAATATAAAGATAGCCTCTTACATTGCCTTTTAGTAGTTGTACCTTATGCATTCAGGTTATGAAGCCTCCTGAAATTGATTTTTCTGAATGGTATAAGGCTGCATTCCATTTTATCTTTTGCCACTGAATTATCAAGTGTTCCAATCCAACTTCCTATCTGGTTCATCCTCTATTAACGTTAAGGCCAACCTACTTGTACAATAAATTCTCATATATGGAAGGGCTGTCAATAGAATCTATCTGTCCCATTGTTTTTTGAGTCTGGCCCTCCCACCTAAGGTTTAACATTATAATCGTAATAATCCCCCGCTCTTAAAAAGCATGGTACAATTTATAAAGCACTTACCTAACTCAAACTTCGAACAGGCCTGTGAGTTCAGTATTACTACTCACATTTATTTGAACGCAGATACAGAGGCCCATGAAGTTAAGTGAATTATCCCTGCTTCCAAGACAGCAAGAGAAGCAACAAGGACCCATCACACACCCCAGTCCCTGCTCTACTCACCAGACTCTATCAGGTACAGACAAGAACAGCAGCTCTCAAATGGCTCCCAAGCCAAGCTATGAACTTTGTCCACATACAACTCAAGCAAATAAAAGCCTCCATAAATGAGCGAATGTTCTAACAAGGACAGCTGCTGGGACAAAGCCATGCATGATGGTCACTGGGAATATAAACTCTACCCAGAAAGAAACCTTTCTGCTTACTGCGTACCTCAAGTACGGACATGGCCAGCACTCATAGCTGGGCTATGGTGTTCTTCTGTTGGGCATCAGCATTTCACAGAACACCATCTCAGACATGATAACTAAAACCTTGATGAAAAATTGTAAAATCCATTTTATAATTTTATGCACACACAGCCGGGCATGGTGGCGCAAGCTTGTAATCCCAGCACATGGGAGGCTGAGGCAGGAGGATCAGTGCGAGTTCAAGACCAGCCTGAGCTACACAAGTGAGCTCAAGGTCAGTCTGAACTGCACAGTGAGACCCTGTCTCAGAAAGACAAAAAAAAAAAAAAATTGTGCACACACAGACAAACAGTCACCCACAAATACCATACTCTCTCTCTTGGCTAAACAACAAGCTCTCTGCCATTCAGTTCTCCTCTCTGCCAGCCCCTCCTCCTTACAGATAAGATTATCAAAATGTAGGGTATGGCAGGGCAGTCCTGTAATCCTGACATCCTGAGAGTCCAAGGCAGGGTAACTTCAAGACCAGTCTGGGCAGCTTAGCACCTTGGTGAGACCTTGTCTCAGAATAAAAATAATAATAATCAAAAAATACAAAGGGTTGGCATGAGCCAGATGTGGTGGCACACACCTGCAATCATAGCACTTGGGAGGCTGAGGCAGGAAGACAGACACCAGTTGAGGCCAGCCTGAGCTACACAGTGTGTCCAGGACAGTCTGAACTATACAGCAAGATGGTGTCTCAAAAAAAGTTGGCATCCTTCTAGCTCAGTGCAAAGGCCGTGAGTTGAAACTCCAGAACCAACATCCCCCCCAAAATTAGCAGTCAGCCAGTTAAGAGAATTGCCCTGCTTTCTAACATCTAATCTATAGTGAACTCCCACTTCCTTAAATCCTCCCCCAATCACCAAGCCCGAATCTTATAATCCATTCTAACACTCTCTTAATGAGGCACCCCACAGCTCCCCAAGCATGTGCTCTCCTAGCCACTGAGAATAATGCTGCACCTCACCTGTTTAAACACGGCTGTGCTCCTGACATTTGTCAGTTGTAGTACATTAGCATCCTATGAGTCAGACATTATAAATATCAGTGTCTAACACTGCCTCTTTCTAGAAAGTTCTAGAAAGTTCTCTTACTATCTGAAAGGCAAAAATACTTCTCATTTCTGGAAGTCATATCTAAATGAAAGCAGAGTTAACAAATTCTTTAACACCAGGACGTGGTTCAACATCCAACTCCAAGTTCAGTAATATGTACATTCACGAAACATTTTTCTGTTTTTATGTGATAATATCTTTCCTCTAGATAAGCACTGCAAGCTTAGGTCTGTGACTCATCTTTGTAAATTTATGGTATCTTACACATATGAGGAGTTCTTTTGGTATTGATAAGCTGTTTTGTTTTGTTTTTTGTTTTTTTTTGGCAGGACCGGGGTTTGAACTCATGACCTTTCACTTGCCAGGCAGGCATTTGTGCCACAGAGCTATCTCCCTGGCCCTTGATAAGCTGTTTTTAAACTAATAGTTGTTGAAATGAATGCCTCAGAATCACAGATGACTACCCCTCTAAAAATCTAACTTCACCAAGGATAAAAACACAATATTTTTTGCAAAAATCTTAAATCTCCCTCCAAAAAACATTTCCTTTTTCCTTCCACCTTAAGATTTTTTCATTGTTACACACTTCAAACATACAGCTCCATATTTCTAAGTATACCAATGTGCTTAACACATGTGTTCATATTTCTTAAGAGTTTTAGATCTTTCAAAATTATAGTACATTTTTCATTTGCCCAACCAATTTCCATCATCATTCGTTTCCCAGAAAACATCTTTCCTGCTTGTAGCATCAAAGACATGCTAGACTATTCTATCCTTACTGCATGATATACACTTCAAGAAGTAGAACCAGCTTAGCAAAAACTTAAGAAATGGTTTTTAACACATGTTCATTTATTTTTAAAAATTTTTTTAAATTTTTTTTATTTTTTATTTTGGCTGGAAGACCTCTTTAGATGGGGAATTTGATCCTCATCCACAAAGTATTGTCTTTTTTTTTTTTTTTTTTTTTTTTTTTTGTGGTATTTTAGTGAATCACCCTGGAGCAGAGTAGAAGAGGGCACAGAACACTTATCCTCTGATGCAAAAGTGTAATTCAGGTTGTTTTAACACATTAAATGCCATATCCACTTAAAGGCATTCTAACCTTTGGGGGAAGGAACCCATGGGCCATTCATCGTGCTACACTCCCGGCCCTTGTTCTAATTTTTTATTTTAAGGCAGAATCTTGCAAAGTTGCCCAGGCTAAGCTCAAACCTGCCATCTTCCCGCCTCAGCCTCCTAGAGTTATTAAATTACAGGCCAGCACCACCCAGTCCAGGCATCTTCATTTTTCAAGAGAAAAACAGGTTTCTATTCCATAAGCAAAGATTAAATTAACTTCAAAAGATTCAAATCAACACGCCTGATTCAAAGAATATGAATCAAGAGCAGGCGAGCTTGCTAGAGAACGAGGTTGTAAAGTACCACAGATTATGTCAAGAAGACCAGGGAGTAAAGATGACGGTAGAAAGAACATTCTAGACTGAAACCTGCAGTTCTTTGGAAGGGAATCCGGGATGGTTTGAACAAAAGTCATGGGTTCACAGGTCCCGAGTCTCCACTATTGGGGGGGGGGGGGGGGGTTTCTTGCTCACAATACGGGGCCCGCGAGTTCAAACATAAGTACTTCACAGGACTTAAAGTGAATTTTAAGTTCTCAACGCAAGTCAGCAAAGCTGATCTCACAGCCTTCAAAGGGCGGGGCTTGTGAATTTTAAAATCAAGAGTAACAAGGATCCCCATCACAGAACAGCAGGGAAGGGGTGTGCGCCATCCCCAGGGCAACTGAGGACCGCGCTAGAGCTCTGGGCGGCCAGCAGCTACTAGTCATACCGCAGCTCAGACCACCGAGCTCTCCCACTCCCAGAGAAGCTCGCAGGCCGGGCCAGGGCTCCTCCCCAGGCCCGGACTACGAACAAAAGGAGGCGAGGGGCAGCGTCGGTGGCCGCGCCGGACTCGCAGGGCGCTCAGGACACCTGCGGCGCTCGGCGGTAGGGGCGGGGGCACCTGCTGCCGGTGGCCGGGCGCGACCCGCGGGCACGGTGGCGCAGTGCAGGCGCCCGGTGCGCACTCTGGCAAAGGGGGCGGCGGTTCCGGCAGGCACCGGAGCCGCCGTCCCCGCTCTCCCCGCCGCCCGCCACGGCCTTTACCTGCACGTCGCTCAGCTCTACGCGCAGATACAGCTCGCGGTGCCGCTGAGCCCAGTACACGTGCGGCGTCAGCACCTGATTCTCCATGGTCACGGTGCGAAGGGAGCGGGAGGCTCGGCTTGCGGCGCCGGCTGCCTCAGGTCGTGCACGGCTGGAGCTGGGCGAACGCAGGCCGCAAACCCCAGCGCACGCGAGCGCCGGCAGCTCCGCAGCCTCCAGACGCCACACACTCGCCAGCTGCGCCTGCGCAGTGACGTGCGCGAGGATAGGGGGCGAGGCAAACGAAAGTGTGGGCGGGCCCGGCGGCCGCGCGGCCGGGCGTGGGCGGGGCGGTGTGGGGGCAGGGCTGTGGTAGGGGGCGGGGCTGGACCCCGTCGGCCCCCTGGGGGTCGCCCCTTTCCCGCGCTTCGTGGAACCTGCTCTCAAGAGCAGCACAGCATAAAAATCATTCATAGAGCCCTGGCCAGCATGGGAAGACGGCGTGGGACCGGTGTCTCGGGTCCTTCTATTTTCTCTCATTAGTTTACCAAGTACTGGGTGCTTCAGGCCAGCCTCGGCCTCCAAGCCAAGCGCTAGACTCCTGCCCAGGCCCAGCTCAAACTTATGCTCCTGCCTCAGCTTCCCAGAATAATCCCTCCCAGAGGGATTTACAGATATGCGGCACTACCCCGGGTTCAAGGGACTCCTTTGAACGCTTGGTATGTGACTAGAAAGACTGAGGAACTGAATGTTTAATTTAAAAGTTAAATAGCCAGGGCTGAGGATATAGCTCAGTGGTACAGTGGTTACCTAGCATGTGCAAGGCCAGTTCGATCCCCAGCACCACCATAAATAAATAAATTAATAATAATAGGTAAATAGCTTTATTTCCATATGCCGGTCTGTCGGATAGTATAAAGGCACAAGTTACTGGCTTATTTAACTGTCCCATCTGTGTTCGCTTTCATTCTCAAGTTCTTCCTTGGTAATTTTTTTTTTTTTTTTTTTTTTTTTTCGGTGGGGCCAGGGTTCAAACTCATGACCTTGCACTTGCCAGGCAGGCACTTGTGCCACAGAGCTATCTTCCCAGCCCCTTTGATAAAGAATTTAATGAGAAACAACATTTCTTTGAAAACTAGAATCCTAGGACAAACAAAAAGATGGAACTTGAGTCTTTCAAGTCCCATTTATTTCTGAGCAAAGGATTATAGCGATAAACAAATCATGTCTGCTCCCAAGGAGCACCTAGTAGGTGAATCATATAATATTTTTTAGATACAATTTTTTAAAATTTATTTATTTATGTTATGGCTGGCTCAGCCTGCCCTGGGGGTGGGGCTGGCGCAGCGTGTGGTGCTGGGGATCGAACCGTGGTCCCTGCAGTTGCCTAGGCTTGCCTAAGCAGGCACTTTAGACTGCTGAGCTATCTTGCCAGACCCAAATCATATAATATTTAGAGGATGTAATGTTACTAATAAAAGTGTTTTAAATACAAGTAGAGAGATTCTACTAACTATGGTGGATGTGTACACACTGGGCACACAGCAGGGTCAGATACTGAAGAGTTAATGAATCCTTTAGTGGCACAGGCTGAACACGGCAATCAAGGCCAGGGTCCAAAGGTGAAGAGATGTGAAGGATTATGGGAGCCAGGAAATAAGGGCACGGAGATGAGAGATCAGGCTGATGAGGAAAGCTAGATAAGCAGAGTTGGGAATGCCTTTGTTTGTTCTGGCCAGGGACACAGGGAAGCCAGAGAACTTTGTTAAAGTGCAGATTACACAACAGCAAACGTGCTGGGCCAGACAGCCTGCCAGCGTGGAGGAGCTGGTAACAGGCAAGTGCAGGCCTATGCGACCTGCCAGATGCCGGAGTAAGGGAGCAGTAATCTTGCCAACCTTGAATTTTAGCAGCTAAGATGTTATTTGCAATGATGAGAGTATCTTCCTTGCTTGACCTGTCTGTACTCCAAAGTATAGATACATTACAGGGCACTTTTTAAAACATTGAAATATAACTTAAAGGAAATGGGCAAATTTTAAACATTCAGCTGATGAGTTTTTTTTTTATTTTATTTTATTTATTTATTAATTTGTTTGCTTGTTGTGTTTGTTTGTTTATTTATTCATTTTGTGGCTGGCTCAGCCTGCCCTGGTGGTGGCGCTGGCGCAGCATGTGGTGCCGGGGATCGAACTGCAGTCCCCGCAGTTGCCTGAGCCCTCCTAAGCAGGTGCTTTAGACCACTGAACCATCTCGCCGGCCCCCAGCTGATGAGTTTTTACATGTACTTTAGAATGCATGATGATCAGCCAGGTCAGGATCCAGAGGCTAGCTCGTGTCCATGTCCCTTGGCCTCGAATCTCTCCCTCCCTGACGGCTATCTGAACAAATCACGCCAGGTCATCACAGAATGATGATCCATGGGGGATTTGTCTGTTCTTGAGTTTCATGTAAGTGTATTCTACACTTTTATGTATGGCTGCTTTTATTCAAGATAATGTGTATGGGATATATCCGTGTTGTTGTCAGTAGTCCAGTCTTTCCTATTTGTTTCTGCTGTGTCGCACTTAATTGTACAACTATACCACAAAATTCTTTACCCATTCTATTGATGGGCATTTATGGTGTTTCTAGTCTTTAAAAATAAAGGTGCTTGGGCCGGCGAGATGGTTCAGTGGTCTAAAGCGCCTGCTTAGGAGGGCTCAGGCAACTGCGGGGACTGCAGTTCGATCCCCGGCACCACATGCTGCGCCAGCGCCACCACCAGAGCAGGCTGAGCCAGCCACAAAATGAATAAATAAAGAGGGGGCTGGGGAGATAGCTCCGTGGCACAAGTGCCTGTCTGGCAAGTGCAAGGTTGTGAGTTCGAACCCTGGTCCTGCCAAATAAATAAATAAATAAATAAATAAACACAACAAGCAAACAAATAAATAAATAAATAAAATTAAAAAAAATAAAGGTGCTTAAGGGAGTTTCCATGGTTTCCACGTTAGACCCACCCCACCGCATGGTTTTCCTTTAAAAAAGTCCCTGGAAGAAAGCTTCCTGGGGACATCCACTCGGGACCCCCCTCCTGTCCCTCTCTCAGACAGGAGCTTTCTTTCCCACAATAAATATGTTCTGCTCATTAAAAAAAAAATAATAAATAAAGGTGCTGAGCGTAGTGGTATATACTGGTAATCCTAGCTCTGAAAAGGCTGAGGCAGGAGGATTGCCATGAGTTGAAGGACAGTTTGTGCTATATCATGAGACCCTGTGTCAAAATAAATAAATACAGCTGCTATGAACATTTGTAGGACTGTCTTTGGTGGATATGTACTCTTAATTCTCTGGGGTAAATAATGAGAACTGGAACCACCAGGCCATAGGGTAGGTGTGTGTTTAGCTTTATAGTGCTAAGCAGTTTTACGGAATATTTCTGTTAATTTCCACTGTTTGAAAATTCTCACTATTCCATAGCTTTGGTATTTTCAATCTTTTAAATTTTAGCTGTTTGGCTGGGGATCTAGCCAGCCAAACGAGGTACAGTGCTTGCCTCAAAAGTGCAAGGCCCTGAGTGACAGGTTCCGGCCTGAGTACAAACTGCTAAATTATCATGGCCATGATTCATCATGGCTAAATCCCCAGAACAACAGCTTATCTTCCCAGTCATCACCTCTTCCTTTTACCCACTGCAACACACACACTCACAAGGGAGCCTTCAGTTAGCCCCTCATATGTCCCTGAACCTGACCTCAAACTCCGTCCCTAGCAAAAATCCATCAAGTCTCATCCACCCTGTCTCCAGTTTGAGGATCTCCCTATTTCCCTGGCCTCCATCCTCTCCTCGCCTTCAGAATTAATAAAGGCTCCCCCCTAAGGGTGTGTAGCCTGGAGAGAATGTGAGTGACAGAAAGAGGCTGCTGCCGTCTCCCTGCTGCTTGCTACAGCTGTCGCTTTGCTACCTTTCTGCCTTCTGCCTGCCATGGGTCGTTTCTGCTGCATCAAGCCACATCACCCTGCTTTGCAGCCAGCTAACTACTGAGCTGAAACCTCTACAAACTGAGCTACAATGAACCTGTGCTCCTTTAACTTTGGGTGCCAGGTATGTTGCCTTAGCAGTAAAACAGCAACTGAGGCATCTGCTGACCTGTGTGCAAGATGAGCATTGCTGATACACAAGGAGGTTGCACCTTGGCACTTGGCCTCAGTTGCTCTGTAAAACAGGACTAGAGGACAGCAGCTGTCCAGCTGGGTCACCTGCCAGTCCTGTGCTTGCTACAGCTTCTCTAGGTCTGAGTTTCCACATCTATTGATGACAGAGAGAGCCTCGCTTCCAATGTTATCAGCCATTTCCCAATTTTGCTGCCAAAAAAAGGCCTGCCTCTCTTGAGGGGAACTCAATAAGAAAAACAATTGAAACTGGGCTTAGTGATATACATGTAACCCTGATACTCTGGGAGCCTGAGGCAGGAGGATTGCAAGTTCCAGACCAGTCTGGGCAATTCAAAGGGATTGTGTTAAAAAAAAAAAAAAAAAGAAAAGAAAAAGAAAAAGAAAAGAAAAGAAAAAAGAAAAAAACTAAAAAGGAGTGGAGGTGTAGCTCAGTGGGAAGGCCTTGGGTTTAATCCTTGGCAGGAGGGTGAGAGGAGTAAAAAGGCAATGCCAAGTGCCAAACTGAGTGTGTGGGGGTTTGTGATGAAGCTACAAGCAGTCCTGTCTGTGTGCCTGCTGGATGATGCTGTCCCAGGCCCATTCAACCTGCAGCCTCCTCGACATGTCCCAGCGCAGCCAGCACCACCACAGGAAGGCAGTAAACGTATGCTGTTTGCCGGCCCTTGCTGAAGCCCACCCCACCGCCCACGCTTAGGTTCCAGCTCTTGGCCCACGATCATGCACATCCTTATTGTTGACTTTATGCGGAATCCTCTGTTTCTGGCATGAGCTATTCAGTCTGGCTATTTCACACCTCACTGATGCATGGAGCCCCCAAGCCAATTATCTATAACAAGGTCAGATTCCTCTGTCTAGACAGCACACAGCTGGAGGTGGGGAGAGAAACTGGATCAGCTCTGACGCCTAGAGGAAAAACCTGCATAGTCGGAGGATCTGAACGTGCATCTGTAATCTCCTAGCTGTTGGGGAGCGCAGGTGTGGCAGCCATTCTTAACCAGAAATACCTCCTTCCCCCCATCCCTAATTATCCAAGGAATGTTCAGAGAGCACCCCCTGGGGACCAGGCTCCTCCCATGACAGCTGCCTTGCTTAGGAGGAGCAGGCTGTCCTGGCAGTTTCCGGAGCCTACCTGCTGATTCCTGGTTCCCCAGGAACCTACTGGTTGCCATGTGCAGCAGTACCAAGTGTGCTACCTTTGTGTCACACTAGGGGAGGAGCAGGAGGGGCGTGGCATAGAGCCAGATACACGCAGCTGAATGCATACTGCAAACAGGGACTGGTGACTGTCAGTGTAGGCAAGAAAGCCAAGCTGTGAGTTTCTTGGGGGCTGGGAGAGAGTTGGAAATGGAAAGACAAGAAGACAAGGATAGGAGAGAATCTTGCACTACAAGAGTGGTCTCCTGATTTTCTTAAGTGTTTGACTAGGCAGTATTGTCACATGATTCAAAAAATGTAAAATATAATAGCACTGTTGCAATTTTGCAATATGGGACAATAAAAATAGAATAATATTTATGCTGATCAGCCTAGTAATTTCCCTTTTGGGGATTTTACTTTGAAAATAATTCCAAAGAAGAAAGTTATATAAGGGGCCAGCCAAATAGCTCAGCGGATTAAAGCACCTGCTTAGGCAAACTCAGAGGCCAGCCACCTGGACCCTGGGGCACACTGAAAGGTGATTGAGAGTGGGCGTGGTGGCACGCACCTGTAATCCCAGCTCTTTGGGAATCTGATCTATGTAGTGAGACCCTGAGACCCTCACTAAAAATAAAAATAAAAAAACCCAAAAGTTACATAGATATGTATAATTAAACCACCCACACACACACAAAATGACCAAAAATTTTGTAGTATGAGTCAATGGAAAATTATAGGGCCATGGAAAATGGTGACTTAGAAACTAGCAATATTGGGGCCAAAGAGATAGCTCTGTGGCACAAGTGCCTGCCTGGCAAGTGCAAGGTCATGAGTTTGAACCCCAGTCCTACAAAAAAAGAAAAAGAAAAAAGAAACTAGCAATATTGAAAATGCTCATGAGGGGCTGGGGAGATAGCTCAGTAGAATAAGCACTTACCTGGCAAGCGTAAAATCCTGAGTTCAATCCCTGGTACCACAAAAGAAAAGAAAATGCTCATGATTTTTAAAATACAAAATTTATTGTGGTAGCATGTGTGTATAATCCTAGCACTTGAGAGGCTGAGGCAGGCGGATTGCCAGTGAGATCAAGATCAGTCTGATATACATAGCAAGACCCTGTCTCAAATACATACATACATGCATACATACATATATACATAATGGGGAGTTGAGTTCCGGGAAGATGGCAGAGTGGTCAGCAGAAGAAACGAGCCTCTTCAAGATTTGTAATCCAGGCTGGTAAGATAGCTCAGCGGTCTAAAGCGCCTGCTTAGGCAAGGGCAGGGACCGAGATTCGATCCCCGGCACCACATGCTATGCCAGCCCCACCCTCAGGGCATGCTGAACCTGCCATAATGTTAAAAAAAAAAAAAAAAAAAAAAGATTTGGAATCCAGACATTGGGATATAGCAACATGAGGGAGAGAAGGAGGAAAGTGGACACCTAGCATCCAGGAAGGATCTGAAGTGAGAATTGAAGCCCACAGGGAGAACAAAGAGAAACTTTAATGAAGAAGGGGGTGGCACGTGGTGCTTTCTTCTTGGGCCCTAATGAGTTGCTCCAGAGGGCCAGCTCAAACCTGCAGGCTCACAGTGACTACTGCCAACTCCAGGGGCCACCACCAAGAAATCCACCAGTGAATTGGAGCAGTAGGCCCAGCGGGCTGCAGTAGCTGGTGAGTATTCAGATTCAAGTGTTCCCCACGAGAGAACGATTGGCCGTCTTGGAGAAGACCCAACTTCAGGCTTGGGAGTCAGAGCCACTGCTGGCTCCATCTTATCCCAGGGTCAGGTAGCTGAGTTCAAGTGGGCAGAAGGGCAGGGAACCTGGAGGCCACTGCAGGCTGAGCAAATCTGGTTTCAGCCTCACAGCCAATAAGCCTGGAACTTCAGTGGAACTGGAGGTACAGGCTCCCTGGGATCACCCACATCACCCTGCAGCACAACTATGGCTGGTGTACTGGGCTTAACCAACTCAGATCTGCACTCGCTCTGCCCCATTATCTGCTAATGGTGGTAGAGACATGCTTTATGCTAGACTTTTTCTGTCTTACTTTCTTGTTTTTTCTTTGATTTTGCTTTTCCTTGTTGGTTCGTATTTTTATGAGTCTGAACACAGTTTGTAGGATTTTGTGTTGTTTTGGTCCTGTTTTTCTCTGCTCCTGCGCTTCTTCCCTGATGACTTCTGCACCAGTTTCCCAAAGTTCGTGTAAGTTTTTTTCTCCAGCCTTGCTTCTAACCTCTTCCTCCTCATCTCTTTTTCCTCCTTGTCTCTCTTCAGTTTTCTATCTTGAGGGTAAAATTGCCACATTGAGGCCTTATTTACTGCTGAAACTTTACTACTGAAACTTTCTGTTTCACTTTATTTTTTATTTATTTATTTATTTTGTTTGTTTGTTTGTTTGTTTTGGCGGGACTGGGCTTCAAACTCAAGACCTTGCACTTGCCAGGCAGGCACTTGTGCCACGGAGCTATCTCCCTGGTCCCTCTGGTTCATTTTAAATACTGTTATATACCCAGAAATCTACTGCATATGGTTAAAGGTGGCAAATTAATATTTACCTCAATGTGACATTTTCTAGTTTGATGCTATAGTTAGTGCTGATTGTACCACTTTAGCCAAGGTGACATAATTGTTCTAATCAATTATTTTTCTGGTATACCAGGACTGAGATTTTCTAAGTGTCATAAAAAGTACTATAGGACCGGGCCATTGAACCAAAGGCTGGGCTAAGTAGGCAGCAACTTCTCATTCCCAATAAGTTGAGGGGCTTTTGAGTTAGCTCAGGGATCTAAGTGCCTGCCCTGGCAATCCTAGCCAGGCATAGGGGATGGATGATAGGGGATGATGGTTCGATTTCCATGCCCAACCTTAAGGCAGCCTGAGCCAGCGGAAAAAAAAAAAAAAAGCCCTTCCCAATAAATTGAGGAGGTAGCAACTGCAACAGACTCAAACCCCAAAAGCCAGTACACCTGGAAGACACTCCTGAGCAGCAGTAATTTCCCAAGGGTTCTAAAGACTAACAATAAGGGCAGGCCAAATAGCTCAGTGGATTGAAGCGCCTACAAACAGGCCCAGGGGCCAGGGGTTTCAATCCCTGGGCCTGCCATGCCAGCCCCACCCTGGGAGCGTGCTGAGATAGCAATTAAGACTGGGCATGGTGGTATGCACCTGTAATCCCAGCTCTTGGAAGGCTGTACACAGGCAGATCACTATGAGTCCGATCTAGTAGTGAGACCCTGGACACCCTGTAGACCCTTCCCTAAAAGAAAGAAAGAAAGAAAGAAAGAAAGAAAGAATACAGGGGCTGGATAGCAAGATGGCTCATCGGGGTAAAGCTCCTGCTTAGGCAAGCTTAGGCAACCACAGGGACTGCTGTTCAATCCCTGGCACCACATGCTGTGCCAGCCCCTCCCCCAGGGCAGGCTGAACCCGACCATAATAAAAAAAAATTAAAAAAATAATAAATACAGGGGCTGGGGCAATAGCTCAATGGAATAAGTGCTTGCCTGGCAAGTGCAAGATCCTGAGTTCAATCCCTGGTACCACCAAAAAAAGAAAAACTAGCAATAAAGCTACTTGCCATAGGCAATATACAAGCATTCACAGAGGAATTAAACTGAAAAAAAAAGAAAAGAAAAGAAAATGAGAAGACATTTGAACAAGATGCAACCCCAGTCTTTCAGCTCACCACAGGCAAACCCAGGGGACAGTGGGGCACAACAACCTGAAACTCACCCATCTGGACTCTCGGATGTGGTGACAGCGGAAGCAACAAAGCAAGTGAATCAGGTTCGGGAAATAACTAAAATCAAGAATAATTTCTCAGATAACTACAGAGATGGTGACCACAACAAAAGGCATGCTTAGTGACTCTAGAGCAGATGCAGGTTAAAAAATAAATACAGGAGCTTAAGAAAATGATAGAAACCATGACTGTGAAACATAGGGAAGAAATGAAATGCAAGAAAAACATTGAAAATAGATATTCAAGAAATTAAAATTTCCTTTAAAGTATATACAGGGCTGGCCAAATAGCTCAGTGGATTAAAGCACCTGCAAGCAGGCAAAGGGACCTGGTGTTCAATCCCTGGGCCAGCCGTGCTCCCGGGGTGTGCTATTGAGACTGAGTGTGGTGGTGCATGCCTGGAATCCCAGCTCCTGGGAGGCTGTAAACAGATGGATCACTATGAGTCCAATCTAGTAGTGAGAGCCTGAACACCCTGTAGACCTTTCCCTAAAAAATACAAAACAAAGAAAGAAAATACATGCAGCAAAATTAGCCAATGTTAGAAAATAATACCAGATACAGAAGATGGGACTAGAGTTAGTGATCATAAAAAAAAAAAGGTTTCTTAAAAATAGTAAGGGATCCAAGGATAAATGCCATAGGATTGACTGGCTACAATTTTTTTTTTTTTTTTTT
>PVKN010002318.1:0-43388 GCA_004027915.1 Capromys pilorides | reverse complement strand
AGGAAGGAAGGAAGGAAGGAAGGAAGGAAGGAAGGAAGGAAAAGAAAAGATGGCCAATGAATGAAGAGCATAGGTAAGAAATATGTGTCCAGATGAGCGTGGCTTGCTATCTCTGTGATGTGGGAGTCCAGGATTGATGGGTAAACAGGTCCAGAAAAAGTCGTAGCCATGGTGACAGAAGCCTCTAATCAACAAACAAAGTACCTCCTTGAGCTGAAGTGCACATCAAGCCATCAAAGAAGGCATCCAGAAATCACATAAAAACCTCCTCTGCATCATTTGTCAAACTTACTAAAGATTCTGGTTTATCTAGGTATTTACTGTTGCTTCACTGCAATTTTTGTTTTAGAAAATCTCCACAGAATTAATGGGAAGAAGAAATGATTTGACTTCTGGTATGGTCTGGGTCTAGATGGCTCCCCTAAAGCCTCGAACAGTCATGGAGTGATTAGGAATCTAGAGTCTGTGATTGATTCATGAGCCAGTGCTGGGATTATGGGTGTGAGTGCTACACCCACCCTGCAGTGGACTGGCTAAACGCAGTGTGCATAAGGGTCTCCATCGCTGCGCCTCCCTTTTTGCTCTTGCTGCTTTGCTCTCTTCCACCGCCACGAACTGCTGCCCTCGGCCATGTGCCACTCTACTTTGGAGCTGGCCAACTATGAACTGAAACCATCACAAACTGTGAGCTAAATAAACCATTTCTTTCATAATTTTGGGTGTCAGATATTTGTCCCAGCAATGAGAAAAAGTAACTGGGACAACTTCCTTCATGGAAAAATAATGTCCAAGGAATTTCTTATTTTGTCTTAGATATCAAAGAAGTGAAGAACATGATGTTTTGGTGAATCACAAATATTTGTCCTCTGCCCATTTTGTGATACAAAATTCACATTCTGATTCAAAATTTTCTCATTGTTTCAACAGTCATTCACTCAAGTAATAAAATACCTATTGTACAAAGTATATAAACCCGGTACTATATGCACAGATATGCTGAAAATTGGCAGGATAAAAAGAGAGAGTCTATACAGTAAAGGAGATTAGAAATTGGGGGCTAGACAAGCAGCCTAGCCATGATAGCACATATGTGTTCTTTCTCTCTGTCTCCCTCTCCCTCCCTCTCCCTCTCCCTTCCTTTCCCTCTCCCTCTCCCTCCCCCTCCCCCTCTCCCTCTCCCTCTCTCATCTGTACCTATATATCTGCAGAGAGACTAAGTGAGGCATTTTGCGGGAAACACTGACCCCAAAGGCCAGGGAGAGGCATCTGGGGCGGAGCCCTGAGGAACATCAGCACGGAATGTGGCTGGCAGAGGACTGAAGAGTTTCACCCTCTGACCTTTACCTTTTCTTTTAAGCAGTCTACATGATGTAGAAATGGATGCCTGGACTAGGGGCTAAGCAGGCTGCTGCTGTGTGGGATACACCTCACTAACAAACTATGTCACACGGGCAAGAACTAAGTCACTGCTGGGCTGAGAAGGTGACTAGAAAGGGGGACAGGGAGCAGTTGCACAGGGCTCTTCCTCAGACACAAGAGGACCGCGCTTCTCCCACCCGTGAAGACCTGTGTTGACCACCCATAACCAAGGCCCACTGGCGAGTTCCAGTTGCCAGGAGCAGCTTCAGCTCTGATCAGAATGAGCCATGGAGGTAGACATTTTAGAAGTTTTTTAATGGAATTGAATATACTTAGGAAGATAAAAACCCATCCTCTTCCCAGGTCCTGAGAACTTTTGCTGCCTAGAGCACTCCTACTTGCGAGAGCTCCAGAGAACTAATAACAATCCAGCTGCTGCTAAGCACTGCTGCAAGTATTAAAGTCACCATTCTGTGCTACGGTGCACGCATGAGAACTCTTAGCATCTCTGCCCAGCACATATACCAGGGAGGATCTGGGAGGCTGAGTCACCTCTCCAGGGTCCCGTCATGGACCAAGGAAGCGGCCTCTGGATGTCCGAGCCAGAGGCCTCATACCACCTCCTGGGGCAAACCAGAAGCCATTTGTTCAACTGCGCTCTTCAGCAGAAGAGGTCGCCTCAACCTGCACAAATGACCAGGGCTCCTAGGAACCCAATGGGAACCCAATGACCAAAGACTGAGGCAAAAGCCAAACCTGAAGAGACTAATGATGGACACTGGCTGAGGTAGTAAGGATGGAGAATCACGGATTACAAACAAAATACTATCTTTAGGCTGGGGAGATAGCTCAAAGGTCTAAGTTCCTGGCTGGCAAACGTAAGGATCCGGGTTTGGTCCCCAGCGCAGCATGCCTTGCTGGCCCTGAAACCCCAGGTGTGCCTTGTTGGCCATAAAACTGGGCATGGTAGCACATATTTGTAATCTCAGTGCTGGGAAAGCTGAGACAGGAGGACCCCTACAAGTGTGAAGAGCAGTGAGATCCTGTATCAAATAATTAAAAAAATAAAACGTTTTATAAGAACAAATTTAAAGTCAGATTCATGGCTTTGAGGATGAACTGTATCAAATAAAAACCATTCTGTGGATACAGAACTGTAGACAGCCAGCTCTACAGTCCCCTCCCCCACACTCGGACAGGCACAGAGGGAGCAAGCTGTAGGCTTCTACTGTACAGAATCTGGAAAGGAGTGCCAGGCCCGCACAGGTTTTCCTGAAAGAGGGACGGAGGCACCACATAGCTGCAAACCCCAGAAGGAAGGCCATGTCAGAGGTGGGCTGGCAAGAGGTCACACAGAGGCTGCTGAGGGGATGTGGGCAGCACTGGACACCTCATCAGGGACTCAAGCACCAAGGGGCAGGGACAGATCCCACTGATACCCTCGTACCATCTCCTGAGGCAAGTTGTAGAACCCAACATGCTCCTGTCTTTTTAGACATCAACCCAAGGTGAGAATAGATCTAACCCCAAGATTTCCCATAAAGATGTGATGCTCAACCCATGCACACAGGCTGGATGTGGTCATGCACACCTGTGGCCCCAGTACTTGGGGGGCTGAGACAGGAGGACTGACGCAAGTCTGAGGCCAACCTGGGCTACACAGCAAGACTCTGTCTCAAAAAAACAGGTGCAAGTGGAAGGTGAGTTACAACTAGATGTAAATGACACTTCGAAGGGTAAAACGTGTCAGACTACAGTGACGCCGTTACAACAGTGGCTCTGTTTAGCAACCAGAATTCGTAAGAAATCGTGTTTATCCTAAGCAGATTTCTCAAATGAACTTCTGAACCTGATAAATGAAAAGTGTGCAGATGCTCAGTTTTCTTTTTAAAGCCGTAACACGCTTTCAAGTAAGTGAATATATGATGGAAAATAAATATGCGAAGGTGTAATATCTGATGCTCATTTCCTTCGTTATATGATTGTTTCCTCTGTTGGTGTCATTCTTATGGATTCCCACTGAATCTTTAGTGACAGTAAGTGGCTATGTGAAAGCCAACTCTACATGACCCTACAAGAACAGCCAGGCAGCCCAGGGCTCCATGCATTCATACAGTTCCCTCCAATTCTGATCAGCTTAGGGCCAATGAACTGAACGGCCTCCAGGCTATAAGAATAACAATAAGGCCACCATCAGGGATGGATGTAGGGCTCTGGGATTTACAGAATATGTAGCTGTTACGCATGAAGTCCTCTCGTTTCCTAATGGCAAAGAGAATGAGTTTAAGACTAGAGTCAGGCGAGATAAATGGGAGCAGAAGACACTGTGACCCATAGAGCCAGCACTTCTTTTGCGATGGGGGCCCCCAATCAACCAAAGCATAAGAAAGACCATCAACCAAGGTGCCGGTTCATCTGCCGGCCTGCCCTGTAACATACTGGGATGATGTGAGATTTTAAGTCACAGCTGTAAGTATACAGAATATGTCCCCCAAGGTTAGATAAACTAAAGTACAGACAAGCACTAAGCTATAATGTGAATTCATGGAATCTTGCATCTGGTGATGCCAGGGAGCTATGGGGACAGATTCCATCAGATGCCACAGTGCCCCAGGGTTGGCCCTTCCCTTGGTGTTACTGGACCAGTATTTGCAGCTTTGCATATCATAAAGAGATCCCATGTACACATTTCTTCCGTGCCCTGAAAGAATTTCATGTCAGTGCCCTGGCCTTGCTCTACCTCCTGGCCATCTTCACAGACCCTGTAGAATTCCACCCTTGCTTGTATGAAGAGACTGCTAGGCTGGAGTCTAGGCAGCGCCCAGCCTCAGGGCAGTGAGAGAGGAAAGAAAGTAAACGCAATCTTAGGAGCAGCCCTCTTACGGCCTGTGTTGCTAGCCATCCTAAGAAGCAGCCCCCGTGCTGTCGGCTCTGGGAGTCCCCAGGCTCACACCCACGGGCATGTCTGCTTTCCATTTTACCTCCAGACCTCTGGCCAGAGCTCTCCCTGCTGGGCCCCTCTGCTTTCCCCCCGGCCAACTGCACCACCCCTCATGATTCGGCTGCGGCATCTCTGCCCCAGGAAGCCTCCTCCTGGGTTCCCTCTCCTGTCCTTACTGCTCTGCCATCTCACAGCACCTGAGCCCCTCTCATCCTGAGCTCTGCCACAGAGGACAGAACTGGTTTGTCCTGGAACTTCTCGAAGGCAGGGATGGTGCATTTTCATCACTCTGACCCAGCTTCTGGCAGGGATGGAAGGTGTACTCAGCCTACAGTGAGTATCTATTGGATAATGAGCAGGAAACCAATCCATCTTATTTTGTGGCCAAAAACAATTCCCTCATGATAAAAATTCAATTTGGAGAACTAAACAGCAGAGCTAAAATTCTTTCTTTTTGTTTTCTGGTATGAGCTCTTCATAAATATTTACTTAGTATCTAAATATAAGACTATATGGCAATCTTTATTTTTTCCAACTCTACACCCAAAGATGCAGAAATTTAAACATTGAAAACTTTATTTAAAATTAAGAAGTTACAAAGATTAACTCTGGTTAAGTGACTAACAGTGAAATGCTATGGACCAGTGATACCAAACCTTTCAGAGCCTTCAATGATACAAACAGCCTGCTGTGGCCCACACTTGTACCCTAGGTTCACCACCACTGCTGATGACATTAAGTTTCTTCATACATTGCTTTTATTATAGTACCGCTTAGAGTGAAGTGTGAAATAAGGAGTGATCTGAGTTTCATTGCAAAATTTATTTAGTTTAAAAGAGGGCATCACTCTGTGACATCTTGAGACATGAAGTCAATGGATTGATTCTATCTTTGAGAACCCCACATCTCTCGGTTTCCTACAGCCCTGCTAAGATTGAAGCAACCACACCTTTGCCAACCATTTTAGCATTTCTAGGGAGCTTCCCTGGAGGCTCAGCACTCAGGAAGTGGGAGGAGGCCAGCCTTGCCCAAGCCCAGGAGGAAGGAACAGGAGTTTCTCACAGAAAGCCACTGTGGTGAGAACCAGAAGCAGGGGGCAGGGCTCACACACCCATGGGGACCCCGCATACAAATACAGCTGGAGGCTGGGCCCTTAGAGACACAGACGTGAACCCTAAGGTGTGCATGGAGAGGAGGAAGACGCCCAGTGAAGGTCCTCAGAGCAGGCAGTCTCTGGTGGTCAGTAGGTGACTGACCTTCCACCAGCCCAGCAAGCACCACTCAGAAGCTGTGTGTGACCTCACAGGGTGCTATCCTGTGAGTGACACTCTGTCCTCCCCACACACCTCACCTCCACAGCAGGCTCCAGACAGCAGCACACTGCACCAATAGGCCTGAGGGAGGAGGCAGGCAAGCCTGAGCACACGGAGTGGACAGGTCCTGAATGCTTGGATCTGGGATGAACTGAGCGCTTTTTCATTCCCATGGAAACTCCATGACCCAAGAGGGCTAAGTCACCATTCACTGGCACTTCTAGGACCCCCTATCCTCTTCAAGCAAGGAGTCAAGTAAGAGAACTTGGCTTTTTTTCACTTTTTAGATAGATAGATAGATAGATAGATAGATAGATAGATAGATAGATAGACAGACAGACAGACCAACCCACAATATTATCAAACATTCTCTAGAAAAATTTGGCTGAGCAATCCTAAACGCTAACACAAAGCTATATAATTTTTTCAACAGTCAATGTGCCCTAGAAGGAATTGACATCTTCTCAGGAGAAAAGTAAGCACAGAATTTTAGAAACTTCACACTAGAGTGACCTGATCAGACCCTCAGTCCTCCTCCCTCCCCTGAGCTAGAGGAGGGCCACATTTCTCTTAAGTCTAACCTGAATGCCTCTTTTTCTAAGGGCCTTTCCTTTCCCTCTCCTCCCCAATGCCTCCAGCCAACTCTCAGCTCCTCTGCCCCATTTGCATCTGGGTCTGACCTCCCATGGCATCTGTGGCTGTAGATCACAGCTCAGCCTCCCCTGAGCCTCACGACACCTGGCTGGATGAGTGACAAACACCACAAGCCATCTCCCAGGAAAACAGCTCCTCTCTAGGGCCTAGGTGTCCACATCCCAGGAATAAGGTCTCTGCTTGGGTTAAATATTTAAGAATCTTTGAGTGCTGAGTGTTCAAGGTTAACATAGTTTTTTTAAAGAACCAGTTATGGTCAAATCCTTAACCAAGTTATGGGGTAGGGGTACAAACTAACCCAGTATGCTCCCCTGGGAACAATGCATCCTAGCAACCAAAGATAAATGTGAATGAATTTCTACTGCATTTAGAAAAGGAAGCAAGGCAGTGGTAACTCTGGTAATGTCATCAGAAGGTTAGCTGCTTATCTAAAGTTTCTTTTCATATTCACTTAATGAGCTGCCATGCATGGATAAATCTGCCACACAGCAAAGCAAAATTGAGGGTGAGATCCGGTCAGTCAACCTGGGAACAGTATTTAAGATCCCCTGCTTCTAGAACATCCCAAATAGTGATCCCGGAAGGCACATACCCGTGGGGTCTCTGAGTGGGTCCTCCGGGCCACCATGAGCAACAGCTGCTGTTGCAGGGCACTGACTGCAGGGTCCCCAGAGGATGGGTCTGGACTCTCACAAGTGGTAGTGCTGGAGGAGCTGAGGTGCACCTCTCTGGGGAGGGACAAAGAGAATTCTGGTTACCTACCAGCAGGTGCCAGCAGCAACTATGCAGAATGTGTGCATGCATGCACGCACATACACACACACACACACACACACACGCACGCACGCACACGCACACACGGCATGTGCAGCACCTCTTCTCAAACAGCAGCAGGGAGACACGCCTGGAGGAATGCTGCTCAGAGCCATGGTCTGCTAAACGCGGCACATCTGCTTCCCAGCATCTGTTCTGTGGTTAATCTCTGGTACTAGTTTGGTTCAGGGTGACAGCAGAGGTCAGTTTCAAGGTCACTAGATTTTGCTCAGAGCTGTAATGGAAGTGATAACTATGGTGAACTGTGAGGGAGCAGAATGTGGGGCAGGAGTTGAGGCTGGGCCGGAGTGGAATGCTTTCGTAGGGACAGAGCTAGGCCCCAGATCGATCTTGGTGGTGCTGCTCCCTGCCGGGCTTCCCACCCTTTCATCCATCTGACCTGCTATAGGGAGCAAGCAAGGAAAATACCTGTGCCATGTTTCTACCTTCCCACTGATATGGAAAATCTCCTGAGACTTCACCATCTGCAGATGTAAGAGCAGCAGCCTGCTGTCCCCTTTCCCCTGCCTGGTCTTCCTTGTGGTCCTGGTTCACTGGGTGCCACAAAGACCACCAAGGGACAGCTGAAGAATGGACCCATCACACTGTGCTCACCCCAGAGGACACGCATCTACACAGCCTGTCTTGCAAACTGGGAAGTCGGGGAGAGCACAATTTGAACCAAGTGTCGGGGAAGGCAGAGACAGGCAGCCTGCAGTGCAGGCGCTGACTGCCCTCGTGTGGCGGCCATGCTGTACTACAGCGTGGAAACTTCCTGTGAAGCCTGGCCTCCACTCTCAGGGACTGAAATCATTCTAGAACTAGTTATTCTTTCCTCCCTGTTTCCTCCCTCCCTATGAACTATCAAACCTGGGCCTGGCTGGAAGCGTAACCTCCTGATGTGTCCACAAATTCGGAGTAGGCATGAGAAGGCAAGGAGTACAGAGTAAAAGCTGAGAAGCAACAGGGAATGAGCAACTTGGGAGGGCAGAAACTACTCAAAACCCCAAAACCCGACACGAAGCCCCATCTCATCCCACCTCTATGTGATCAAAGGTTACAAGATCCCATCAAGGTCTTTTTAAGTTTGAAGTAGCAAACATGTATCTCTCTACTGCCAAAATCAACAGAGACACAACCACATACACCATCTCAGATATCTGATTAGAACTGAGACCACTCGGGTGGACACACAACCGGGCACATCTGTCACTGAAAGGTCACTACACCCTGCTCCGGATTCTGCACATCCAAAGAACATGCTACGTGGCCATGCTCCTGTTCAGCCACTCCGAACAAAGATCCATTGTTTCTTCCGAATAAAGTAAAACAGCTCAAATAGGGCGGGTGAGTTCTTGCAACTTCCTGCCTTCTCTCAGTCTTTGGGAGCCAGATACACATTTAAACACTGTGGCCCTGGTTCCAATAGTCTCAATAAGCAAGGATGCTTTGACTGACATATAAGGGTCACAGAAGCTGAAGATATCAACAAAAGTATAAGAATTAGGCAATGAAGATTAAGAGCAGGGCCTTCATTTACCTTTGGGGGATGATGTAAAATGAGTCTTGAGATTTAGAACAGATTCCAAAAAGGAACCTAACTTGTAAGCCAAATAGTATCTACCTCATTGTGTCACTCTGACCCTGAAGCAAATAAGATCAGAAATAAGCAAATTTAAATAAATACAAAAACCGTCCAATAAAAGTCCTGTAAATAAATTTGACCTAGGATGACACTTCCGTTCTGTCCCACATACCTATTGTATGTGTTCTTCACCATCAAAATGAGTGCAGATAGCACATCTTCCCTTCAGATTGCACTGGGAACAGATGACAGGCGTGTCACATACTTGTCATTCAATTGCTTGTGACACTGGAAAGGCTGGATTACTGAACATACAGTTCATTCCAAAAAGAAAGCTCTGATATATTATTGTGAATAATTTTTAGACAGAAAGCAAAAATATTTGCTGAACAAAGACCAGAAACTATTACGCTTTCATCACAAAACCCATGGAAGAATAACGCAAGTCCATTGTGCAAGGAACCCCTTCATCCCACTGTACACTTTAACTTTCCGGGCAGCTCCACCTTCCACTCGCTTGCTAGAAGGCCTGCTTTCACTTCAGCTTTCTAGGTAGATGGGCTCCTTTTGGGCTCTGAGCTCCTGAATTAGTCTTAAGTTCTGGGTAATAAAACACCGCCATGGCTTTATCCTCTGGCAGTCTGTCCCAGTCACAGTGCCAGCTGCTGCAGTCCAAGCCACAGCTTACTCCTCCCACTCCTTCTGCCTCTGGGGAAAGCAGAGCTGTGGTAGATAAGGTTACCAAGGTACCTGCTTTACGGGCAGCTCTCATGTGACCACAAAGCACTGTTCCATGCCCCTGGCAGCTAGTAAGAGGGGCACTGGTCCCCACAATGACAGTGAGACCAAGGGGGGAAATGAGCTTCCTCTCCTGGCTTCCTTCGGGAATCCCCAGAGATACGCATGGCTAACAATTCCCTATTCATACTTGGGAGCCAGAGACATAAAACTGTCACATGGTGACAAGGTTTAACAATGGGGGGGGACTACTTGCCAATAATAAGATTCAGTGGTTTAATGGCCTAGTTGGAGGCAATCCCAGCCACTGAGGTCACTTTATGGGGTAAAGCTGCTTTTCCGGAACCTTCCATGGCTGAATGGCTAGAAACAGCCCCAACCAAGCATCCCTCATGTTCAAAATCAAATTTTATGCACAGACAGGCGGGAGGACTCAAAACTTAATGGTGTTAAGATCCAGGGTCATAATATTAAAATGCCTGCTCTTTAAAGTCACCATAGGTGCCAAGATATTGGGCCACAACAGGTGGACAAGGAGAACAGAAGGTACTTTCCCAGCTTACACATCTTACAAAGCAACCCATAAAAGCACTATGGGAAAGACTTCTTCCTGACCAAAATCCAGGATCCCGGAGTAAAATCACAGTGAACTCTGGCCACTTGTGTCCAAGGAGTAGCAACAGGTGGCATCAGTCACAGGCACTGTCATTAGCATGACATGCCTTACCACATCTCATCTTTAAAGCAACCAAGAAGACGAGTTGGAAAAACTTCCACGCTATTGGTGTACTGAGAAGCTCATAGTTAAAGAGTTTAAGGAAGTTACGCAATGTCGAGCAAAAATAACCACAAGTGTTGGCACTGAGAGGAGCTGGACCTCTCCAGTTTCAACCTGGTCTGGTGTTCCATGCCAGGCTTTCCCCCACTATCAGCTTCCATACGCACAGGGAGAAGAGCTTCATTAACACAATGCAGGAATGGGAGGCCTAACGAGTCTTTAGGTCTGGTTGCCATGTACAGGATCTAAAGCAACCCATCCTGAAAGTTCCACTCCATCTAGTTTCCTTCCTCACCCTCCAGCCCCTGACAGGAGAGAAAGGTGCTTGCCAAGATCACCTTGATTGACCCCACACTCATCAGGGTGTCATTCTCTGCTAAGAGGCCACATCACTCACTGCTCAGAGACTGAAGGGAGACAGCCCCAACCGGGTCCTATGGCCCTCTGACTCCAGAGGGTCCTGGCAGTTTTCATGCTGTTCTCCAATGTTCAGCTGGCCTTAGAATGACCTACAATGCCCACTGGGTCCCTGTGTCACTCCTAAGAACTCGATGTGATTTAAGTAAATATTTACTGAACATCTGTGTGAGGAGAGCTGGGAGAGCTACAAGGTCACCCTGGCCGTGATCACTTTTCAATAGACTCCAACGACCTAGAAGAGATGGAAACTGTTTGCAGACTAAAGACATGGCAGGGAGACTATGGTCAGACTCTTCCAGAAGCAACCTGGACAAATGAGTTTATTTTCACAGTGTAGGCCTAGAAGAGATAAATTGCAGTTTGAGCTTTGAAAGATGAGAATGTCAAGAGGGAGAAATGGGTGGAGGCTGCAGTGGGCATCACCCAAGGGCGTGGCAATATGGCTATCACTTGTGTCCACAAGAAGGGCTGAGAGACACCAGGAGGTCCCACAGGAGGCCCGGGGTGGGTGTGGAAGAGACCTCAGGAGGAGCTGACGACAGACAGTCTGAAGGCCACAGCCTGCGATGTGTGCTCTGCAGTATTTCAGGAAGGTGAAAATCAGGCTGATATTGCACATCCGTATTTCCAGTGTTTTGAAAGGCTGAAACAGGAGGACTGTAACTTGGAATCCTGCCCAGGCAACTTAAGAGAGATCTTTTCTCAAAATAAAACATAAAAGGGGATACAGCTCAGTGTGAAAGCACTAGTACAAAAAAAAAAAAAAAAAAAAAAAACTTTTAAAATCAACATTAAATGAAATGAAAAACATTTACAAATAAATGAGACTTTCAAACTCCTACTGGAAACAAACAAACAAACAAACAAGCAAACACCTGGTCATCCCAGGCTTACCCTGGGAGCAGCAGGCTGCAGACAAGCAAAGCAGCCACCCACACACAGGAGAAACGGCCTCCCCTCACTGCAGTGCCCTTCCACATTGACCCCACAGGCCTGGCTCCCACGGCCCTAGGATGACCATCTGATCCTACTATGGGGAAAGGCAGGGAGGGGGTTAGGGTGTCCGCCAGCCGTGTATGTCATGTGGTTCAGCCTCTAGCCCTGCGACATCAAGCACCTTTCTTAATCAGCCTCAGTTTCCTCCTCTGCTAGATAAAGCTGACTCCCTTAACCTCATTGGATATTCTAAGATCTAGCACATTAAATGCTAGCACATTAAATGGCATTGCTGCTGCCAGAGCTGTCACTGGAAATGCCCCCTTGGGTGGGAGCCCTGAGCTACCATGATGCTCTGCACAGAAGATTCAAGGGACACCCAGCTTGAACCATTACATGAATTCTGACCTCTCTGTGTGACAAAATCTGGCCTGCTGGTGGGGCTCACTGGGCTCTGAGATTATTCCATACTTCCAGCATTAGAAACAGTGAAGACACTCTAGACCCCTAACACACATTCACACACGTACACATACACACATATTATATACACACACATGTATAAACACATATAATATATACACATAAACACACATACCCATATACATGCTAATATGTTAATGTAGACATTAAAAATACTTGAATTTAACCAGCCTATTTGTTTTTCTTCTATTCTTCCAGCAATTTTTCTCCCATGCAACCAGCTCTAAGATACCCAAGTCACCACCAGACTACGGGCTCGCCCATGCTAAAGGTTTACTACCAGTCTGGAGCAGGGGTGGACTCTGAGGCCCCAGGAGCACCTACAGGGCACATGGGTCATGGCCCAGCAAGGCTGAGCCCCTGCTCCTAAGCATGAACTGAGCAGGTGGCAGCACCCTCGCTGCTCTGCCAGGACCGAGGACAGCCACAGTAATCGTGCTAAAGGAAGGGACCGAGTTTATGCTGCTGTATCAGACAGAGAGCCCTGCGCATCTGCCACGTCCCCGTGAGCCACAATAGGGCCAATACACCCTTGCTAAGGCCCCACTGTCGTTAGTCTTAAGGACGAACTTATTCTCAGGCCAGACAGTATAGAGAGCATTACATCCCCAAACATTCCACATATAGAACAGAAGACACAGGTGTTAGTGTACCTTATTCTGGAAGCACAGACAGGGAAGCCACACATGTCAATGGGCCCTTCCTTCCCAGAACTCGCAAGACTAGACCTCTCAACACCTGCACAAGGATAGTTGGCCTCAAGCCCAGCACTCAGTACTGTGGCTGGTGAGCCACAACCTAATCTATGGGACATATACACACCAGAAATGCTACCCTGCAGCCTAGGGATGCAATATAAAGTCTTTCTGCAACAGAAAAACTGCTTTTATATACTTGAACATTTTCTCCCTGAAAGAGCTCAGTAATTACTTCAGTTGCCTGTTTAACCAGAATCAGAGACTTCGGGGGCCCCTTATTATCATGTGCTGCCTGGCACCTACCCTCCTCATCCCAGGTCCCCTGTGGAGGAACCCTCACCTATTCTCCAAGGGAACCCCAATCCAGTCTTGGGTCCATAAGCAGGCCCACCTCAGTGACTAATCTTAAGGTCTATGCATTGTTCAGAACCAATCAGACACAGAAGACTATTGGGGTTCATGAGAAAGAAGCTTGTTTCTTGGGAGACTGAATGAGAGGTTACAGGGTGATAAGAATCACCTGGTGATAGCATGGTGCCGAGTTTGAGAGAGCTGTGTAAATGGAGGAACTAGAGAACCACAGAGGGGGAAAACCACGCCCTGAGGCCTCCACAGGAAGGCCGTGATCCACACATTCCCAAGGAAGCGCCAACCACGACTTCTCAGTAACACAACCCAGCACTTTTCACACGATTACACCTGCTGGAGGTGAGATCCACTCCTGTGCAGCAGGGGCCCACCTGAGCCTATCTACCTAAGAAGATAGATCAGAGGAGGACCTGATGTTCTGAGACTGCCCTAGGCCACAGGGCCTGGCCGACACCCACCAGAAACACAGCAGCCTCCTTCCAGTACCTGGCAGGTCTCTCCCTCATGAGCCAGAGCCCTTCTGCCCAGACCAAATGCACTGTGAAACCCCAAGACCAGTAGCCCTGGGGAGGTGGGAAGGGAAGGGAAGTGGAAAGGGCTCTGACTGGGAAAGGAACTGTAGAGGAAAGGAAATAATTCAGTGCTAGGAGAGAAACTAAGGGGAGAAAGTAGTTACGGGTGGCACTCAGGAATCTGCAGTCTAAGGAAACAGGGCTGCTGAGAACCCTGCAGACCTCTCTCCGACTCCTGTCTGCATATTCTTTTGCTCTTCTTGAGGCTCTGGGTGTGTGGCTTTATCCTAACTGGCACTACTCAGTGGCTCAGAAGCGTTACTCAGTAATTCAGCTAACGCACTTCCCTAGAGAAAAAGTGGAGTATATTCATCCAGAAAAGAAAACACCTGAAAGTCTCCTAACTTTCCTTTGGGAGATGCTATGAGGCTTCTCAGTCTGTCCTAAATTTAGCTGAGAAACACCTCAACCTGGAGCTGGGTCAGGCTCAAAGCTGTGGTCTCATGCAGTTTAGTGTTTGGTCTGAGAAAGTGGACATCTTAGACAGCTAAACTCATCAAGCCATCACAGCAGAACATGCTAGAGGCTGGCACCGAGCAGCAGAGAGCAAGCTCCCATCTCCTGTCGGGTCTCCCTGCACCTGTGTAGGGCTTTGTGCACTTTCTGGCTGGAGGAGCCAGGCTGGTGTATGTGCATCTGAGAGATGTGGGGGAAGGGCAGAGGGAGAGTAGGAGAGAAGAATGCGTGTGCCCTGTCCCGCGGAAGGAACTTGGGGTGCCGCCCCCTGCTGTAGAGCAGAGCCAGCAGGGCAGGGTAGCTGGGAGAGCTGTTCCTGCTGTGCCCAGGAAACTGGCGGGAGCAGCAGACACAGGCAGTGAGAAGCCACAGTGATGCTGATGTGAGAGTGTGCTGGAGGCTGCCACATGAGGACAGCGTGGCCTTCCTCCCAGGCTCACGGCAGACTCCCTCTGAAATTTCCATACACCCCTGGAACGCCTCTGAACTTGGAAGCAATGTGGAGCTAAAGGGCCTGGAACTTAGTTCCTGAAACTCCTTTTCTACGCTCCTGGTAGGAAGGGTAATCGAGTCTTAGCACACAATTTCCCATACACCTCAAACATGCACAGATTCTGAGGAGTTGTACACAAAACCTGACCTCAGCACCAAGAGCCGGCAACTGAGGTGGCCCACAGGCCCCAGGCATGCAGAATCTCGACTTCTGAGATGAACAGTGGATTCCGTCCACCACTGGCCAGCTCCACAGGTGGCCCAATGCACCGTGAGTGTGTGACCTGCTGCTCTGGGTGTGCACACTCACCTGGCCTGAGAGGCACAGTTCTCACTTGAGGGCGGACACTGGAAGGAGCCTTCCTTCTGATTTCCAGACTTTAAGTAACAGGACTTAATTTCCCCTGCAAAATCATAATATTTCCACAAGTTATTTGTATATGACCTCTTCATCCTATACTATTTTCAAGTTAAAGAGAGTTAAGTTTGGGGTGTTTAAGTAATAACTGTTAGATTTCTCCACAGAACATGTAACAGAAGAGGGTGAGCAAGGTACCAAAGAACTTTAATAAGAAACATCATGGCTGACATCCCTCTCCAGCAATATACTTAGAGAAGTTTTCACTCTATTATTTAGCACTTAATTGCTTTTAATCAACTTATTTGTATCATCTCTTAATTCACTTTTCATAAATTCCCTTCAAGTGTCGGCATGCTCTGTGCTACGCTGCGACTGGGTGTTTTCCTGCATTGCAGACACATGGGTGTTATGTGGAGAGGTTTATTAAGCATGTGGTTCTGATTGGTGGAGCTCCCAGGACCTCCGCAGGAGCGAGTGCTGCCTCTGCAGCTTGAAGCTGACTGGATGTCAGGAGTGTTGATGTGGAAAGGCAGGGGGCGGGATTCTTTTGCAGAGCTGATTAGCTCTACTAGAAGAGGCTGGGGCACTGAGGTGTGAAATCCGCTCCCATCCTGATGTACACAGTCTCTCCCCAGAGTTCTAGCAGCTTCCTGTTCCATGGGCTGTGATCACATGGGAAGTGGTGAGCCAGTAGGGACAACCTGCTCCTCTCTGGTCTTCCATGGAAATGCCACTGCAGTATGTTTTTTTTGTCGTTGTTGTTTTGTTTGGGTTTTTTTGCACCAGGAATCAAACTTACAACCTCACACTTGCCAGGTGGGTACTGCTGAGCTATATCTCCAGCCAGCCAGTGTAGTTCTTTATCAAACACTGGCATCATTTCATATGCCTGCAGATACACAGGTGCTTCAGACTATACAACCCTGAGCTCCACATAAGGTCACTGGATAATTTATTACCCACACCAGGACAGACTGGAGTTGATGGCTCTATAGGAAATGGAGTCATAAGAAATTCAGGTCAGACTTCAGGGTTTGGAGAGGTATGATAATGTTCCAGAGGTTGACATGAATCTACTTGGATAAATGTAAACTTTTGTACATGAATAAATGTAGTTTATTATGCATGAATAAACGTTGATTGTTGGACATGAAAAATAAGACAAGCCCTGAAAATAAGCCCTATTGCATCTTTTAGAGCAAAGTTAATACAAAGCCTAGTGTTCTGTATATGGAAATCCATGGTGCTCAGGCTATCAGCCCATGAGCAGTGTGAAAGCTCTGCCTTCCCCTTTTTGCTTATTAGCAAACTGCTCCACAACTCACCATGTTCATCCATGAAAACATGCATCGCATCCATAGACATCTCCTCCTGCACAGAGGTTTCTGGCCCGCTGATGACTTGCAAGACAGAACTGTCTTGCTGGGAAGTTACCCTGTAGATTATCTGTCTTTGTCTGTTGCCCTGGAAACTTAACACATATAAAAGCTTCAAAAACAATGGAGAATTGTTCCTTATCCTCAGTGAAGAGTTAAAGGCAGCAGCCAGTGCAGGAGGGTGCCCCACACGCTACAGCCACGCAAGCTCAGTAGCTAAGTTACCCTTACAGCGCCGTGGTCTTGGCAGGTGGGGTGAACACAGGGCTGGTGCCGGTGTGGTCTTGACCTTGCAAGTCTGGCTTTTCGGACTTGGCATCCTGTCCCCTGAGCTTCTCCTTCTCTGGGATTTCCTCCTTTATTCTTTGTGAGTAATGATCTGAAAAAACATCGTTTTATGTGTTAATGTAGCATAAAATAAGGAATTAACATGATACCTCCTGAAACAAGCAAGCAAAACTGAAAAAAGGACAGAAAGAAAATCCAAACAGCTCCTTTGAATTTGAAATGGTTGTAAGTTTTCCTTTTGCTAAGTACCAAAGAACCTAAATATACTTGAAGAATAGAAATGTGCCTATTTTTGAGACAAGCTATTTATGCATCTAGAAAAGCCACCTAGCTTACATACAATTCAGGAAATCCCTTGACTAACTCTGTGGCACAGACAGACCTGACTGGAAGCTCCCCCTTCACAGTACACAGTCCTAAAAGGTTTGGGACTTAGGACTGGGCAGCTTCAGGCGACAATTGCATAAGGAGCCTGGCCGTTTGCAGAGGGTCCCGTCCCACTTAGCACTTTAAAAACTTATTCCTTCTCCTTACTCACCCTCCAAATCTAAGCATGCAAGCCGATGGTAGAGTGGATTCCTTGAGAAAACAGATGCCCCTTAGATGTGACTAACTTTGAGCCGCATGTTCAGCCTGCAGCAGTCATGGCAAGACACACAATCCATTTCTTCCCTGAGACTACTTAAAGGTGAATGAGAAGTCCATGACTGGGGAGTACAGATTGGGGTTTTTGCTTTCTAGGGTTTGCTTTACCCATAGGCCAGAACAAGGTTTTGGCTGTCACCACCATACAAAATGGAACACTCCCCTGCAGGCCAAAACTTGCTTGTCTGTGGGCACCCCCACAGCTACAGTTATGGGTATAAAATGATCATGGTTTGCCCATGACCAAAGCTATAAAGTGTCAGCCTCGAAGCTGTTGGTTATGCCATACCAGGGTCTTCTGAGCCATGCCATCAGGCCTGCCAAGGCCTCACGTAGAAAACTCCAGAGATGCATCTGTAGGTATAAACCACATCACTACAGGCCCTGAATCCTGGGCATGGAAATTACTAGGAGAGGATGCTGGCTTCTGCGTGAGCCCTAAAGATCAGCATTACATGCATAGCCAAAGAAGCACCATCAGAATGTCTTTGGCACAAAAATGTCCACATTTCATCTGACAGCTTGTGAGAAATTTAACTCTCACAAGTGTCAAGCCCTGCATTTGTGAGGCAGTATTATCATAACCAAAACCTGTGACCAGTAATCAGGCACATAAAAACCCCAGGTAGGTGATGAAGCCAGGGCCCCCAGGCACCTCAGGACCAGGATCCATCTGTTCAGCCCTGTCCTGTCCTAATCTCTCCTCCCTTAAACACACACATTACGCAGGTCAGCATAGAGTCTATTTCCTCTTTTCCCGTAAAAATTATAAGAATATTTCTGTTTATAAAAACAGTACACTTTTGGGCCGGCGAGATGGCTTGGTGATCTACAGCGCCTGCTTAGGTAACTGCAGGGACGGTGATTCGATCCCAGGCACCACATGCTGCTCCAGCCCCACCTCCAGGGCAGGCTGAGCTGGCCATAACATAAGTAAACAGATAAATAAATAAAGCTAAAAAAAAACCTCATTAAAAAAATAAAAATAGTACGCTTTTATTATACATAATTGTTTTTTAGTACCAGGGATCAAACTTAGGACCTTGTGCTTGCCAGTCAGGTGCTTAAGCCACTGAGCTATCTCGCTGGCCCCAGGGAATATCATTTAAAACTAGAGAAAATTTTTTTAAATTAAATTACTCTTAACTCTGCCATTACTCTGGAGCCAGTTCTATGCCCCAACAATGTTTTTATTTTAGCACAAAAATGAAACAATAAAGATATTGTCTTGCAACTATCATATTTTATCTTAAAGTATTAATATTTCATACCATTAGTATTTTTAATTAAAATATCGAGCTTATTTTGTAAGTATGTTTTTGTTTCCCCTCCATCTCTATGTCTGACCACTGCTACGACCAAGGCCATCATAATATTCCATACATACCTAAAACCAAGCAACGGGTGGAGCTCCTTTTTTAAAAATGTAAGAGTCCTTTTGGGCAATACAATCTTGGCAATGAACCTGGACATTTATTAAACATGCTGGGAAAGTTTTCACTATGTACTATACAAAGGATAGCCAGATATCAACAGTTACAGAAATGAAATAAAACAGAAAAATAATTTTTTTTAATTTTATGTATTTGGTACAGGGTCTCACTGCACAGCTCAGACTCATAGTGCTCCTGCTGTTCTCAGCCTCCCCAGCACTGCGATTATGGGCATGTGCTACCATACCCAGGCTCAGTCACCAGCTCATGGGGCCCCGGGGGGGGGGGGATGGGAAGCCAGCACAGCATGTAGGACTGGGGCTCGAACCCTGGTTCCTGCACTTGCCAAAGCAGGTGCTTAGTCTGCTGAGCTATCTCCCTGGCCCTACAACAGAAAATTTTAACAAAGCATTTACACTTTTCTTAAAGAGACTTCCTCCACTCCCAGAGATCTTGACTAGCCACCTGGTCAGTTATCCAGAAGACTTCTCCACGTAATTGATGAACTTGGCTTCCACTTTGGGAAGAGAACCACCTTTTTCTATACTCACATTTTTGCTTTAATGTCTTTTAGGGAACCAGGTCCTTTGGGTGTTTTAGGAGTCTTTTCCTAATTTCCGAGGATTCTGGGCCTTTTGACATGAATGGTGTTTTCCATTCTGGTTTGATTCTCTGTATTTTGGGCTGGTGCATCCCTCATCGATTTCTTCACTGGAGTTTTCTCTTCAGTTTCCTCATCAGCAAAACCATCATCATCTTCACCGACAGCTTTACTTTGTTCTGTGGAAGCCTGCTACAACTCCCAGAGGCAGATCTCTTTCTAGGTGCACTTAAGAGCTTTACGTCCTTTCTCTCCTCCCCATCTGACTGCATCTTCCTCCACAGCCCTTTAATGCTGTCCACTACCATGCACAGGCCCTAACCCACACTTCCACCTTCACATGACAGGTGGCGCTAATCTCAAAGGCCCCAATGGAAACCAGCGACAGTGGGGACATTTTCAAAGTTGCTGGTGTTATTTCCACTGGACTGCCTTCATAATTCATTGCCTCTGCACTGACAAGGTGAAATTCATCCTTTGCACCAGCCCCTAAGCTGAGCATTCTTAATGACAACTGGTATTCACTGTCATCACCATATGTCTTAAAATGATCATCTTTGCTGGTCTTTAGTTCACAACCAAAAAGGTAGCTCTGGGGCCTTTGGGGGCTTGTGTCCATATCAGCCAAGTCTTCCCATGGAAGGGTGGGAGAGAATGCGGCCTGAAATGAACGGCTACTGCCCTAGAGAACTGACGGGCAAGATGGAGTCACACAGCGTTAAACATTCTTATATATCATCCATAAATAACAGTTAAATATAGTACATTGACACAGTATAACATTATTCTTGTAAATTTAGATTATCTCCATCTTCTGCATCATAGATAATTCTTCCATTAACATCTTAACATATAGTCACAGTTACTTTCTTAGAAAGCTCTATAAGCTAAGAGACAGTATTCACAAATGCTAAGATAATATGTATAGACACAGAACAGTATGTATAAGCCAGCAATTTGCAGCAACCAGCTGAGGAAATCAGCCCATTCAGCACTGGACAAGGTAGGCTAGTGTGAAGTGAGACCACCACTGCTAGCAAGCAACACTAACAGCCAAACTAGCACCAAATAGCCAATAACTAGCACCAACTAGCCAGGATTTGGTTAGAAACTGACAGCTTCCCTAATTTGTAATTTAGGGCCATGGTGAAATTTTAGACCAACCAGAGCAAGCCAAATGTGTGCACCTAATTCACCTCATTGGACACCAGCATCTGTCTGGCTGCCAGGCCAGCAGTCTATAGCTGAAGCAGTCTGCCACGCTCCAAGTTCCTCCTCAAACCAAATGTTGGCATCTGATTTCCTGCTAGAACAAGCTCTGAACAGTCTTTGCTTGTTCATAGCACAAAACAGAGCGAAATCAAATAAACAAACACGGTTTTAAAGGCTTTTGCTAAGACTATACTTTGCCTAATCTTAAATTCCAGGATATTCCTGAAGCCTGAAGATAATCTTGGATCCTGCTGTGGGGTCAACACAGGCTTGAAATAATAGCACGGCAGCCTCTGCTTTTGTGTGCGAGCTATGTCATCAAAATTTTACCTGCTTTGGAGACAATGGCTCAGAGCTGCCAATCGGGAACCAGGAGAGGCCCTCAGCTGTCTTAGAGCACACAGAGTGGTCAGCAGCAAAGGAGCAATCATGGCTCTCAAACACGCTGCAACCCAAAGTGAAGGAACTGACTGGAAGGAGGAACGTTGCCGCCTGCGAGGAAGAAATGAGCCACCCATTCCATGTACCCACAATTCCTAGCCAGAGGACTACCCTGCAATCCAGCTCTTCACAGACCTCACAGAAATGAGGGCCTCAGAATCGCACAAATGAAGACATTTAAAGCCCAAAGAGCCAGGCATGGTGACTCATGCCTGTAATCCAGCACATGGGAGGCTGAGGCAGGAGGATCAGTGCAAGTTTGAAACCAGCCTGGCCTACAAAAGTCAGCTCAAGGCCACCCTGAACTGCATAGGAAGACCCTGTCTCAAAAAAAAAAAAGAAAAAGAAAAAGAAAAAAGACTGAAGTCCAAAGAGAATTTATTTATAAAAGCCCTATTCTTTTTAATGTCAGTTTTGGATGAGGAAACTCATCAGTAATCAGTCAACTCATTACTTTAACCATGAATAATCTCAACAGAAAAGCTCCTGGCCTTCATTAAGAAAACAGAATTTAACTGTGAGAAGCATGGACTATGGGACAAGGCTGCTCAGGAACCTCTCGGTCCTGGTCCTTTCTGCACTGATCACACTAACTTGGGGGAACGAGTGAAAAGCCTGAGCCTCTCTGCACACACGCAGTGACTACAATATACACAACGCAGGGCTCTATGCATAGTGAGTGGTTTAGCCACAACAATGACATATGTTATCACTTCAATCTGAGGATGCTTTAGGGAAAAACTCAGTGTTGCTAATAATTATACTAACAAAACAAGAGTAAGTGGGGACTCTTTTAGGTAAACTACAATGTACAATCATTCTGGTTAATGTATACCAAGTACTCAAAACAATACCTGGCATAAATGAAGAGCTATAGAAGTGGCTGCTATTATGCTGCAACTTGACACAGCCATAGAATTCTGCATTTCGTAATGGAATTCAGCAAGAAAAGTGGATTCATGGAGTAGATCACCTTCCTCGGAATGCATCTGCACATCTCATATATTTGCTTGTCACTACAGTAAAGTACAATTTTTTCCCTGGATATAAACATGCTTGCTTTCTGGGGAAGCTAAAAATTCATTATAATGGCTTAATTTCTGCTATGGTTAGCCAATAAAGCTATAGCGTCTCTAATCTGAGAATCCAAAATGCTCCAAAACTGGAAACTTCTTGGGTGGCCCCATGCCACCCCAAAGGAGTAGCCCACCCTTGGTCTCATGTGATAGATTACAGTCAAAATGCAGGTACACTAAAAATGTTGCTGAAAGCTGCCTTCTCCATGCGTGCATGGGTCATATGTTGAACACAAATGAATCTAAACAGGACCAGGAATTTCCCCTTTGGACCCTCAAAATCCAAACCCTGAAACACGCGCACTGAGGAGCTCCGGGCTCCCAGGCCCAGGATGCCCCACCTGTTCTGGGGTTGCTCACCGCTAAGCTCAGCACCAGCACACTCAGCACATGCAGACTCAAGGCCAAGCAGCAAGCGATGCACAGATCAGACCACAGGGGCAAAGGACAAAGAGGAGCTTAACTGTTTGCCACTCGAAGAAGAGGGCAGAGCCTACCTCCTCGAAGTCCTCCGGCTTCACTGCCTCCAGGCTGCTCTGCCGGGCCCTTCGGCTGAGTGGAGGTCGCCACCTTGGAAGTGTTGATGGATTCCAGCAGGGAGACAAATTCCAGGAAGTTGGACTCATTTGGTAACTGCCCCTCCTTCGCCTCCAGGTCAGATTTGGAAGTAGGTATAGTTTTGTCCTTGTCACCAACCGCTTCTGTAGAACTTCTGCTCAAGAAGACATCAGTCCCACTGTCCACACTGAGCACGCGGGCATGTCTCTGCTCGTGGCTGCCCTTACAGGAGGCGGGGTCGAGGCTGGCCTGGCTGTCCCTCTCATCCTCAGCCTCGGAGGCCACTGGGGATATGGGAGCGTGGGCGGGCTCCCTGGCATCCCTCGGGCCAGGACTGTGGGCCTGGGTGGCTCTTCCCATCTCCCCAGAGGAACACTGATCAGAGTCCACCACCTTCAGTTGGTCTGCAGTTCTCTGACTTCTGTGGCCCTCGGGCCCAGGGACACTTCCTCCTCCATCTTCCGACAGTTCAAGGGTGATCACAGGAATTAGGACATGCTCGGCATTTGGAGGGCTGGCCACCCTTGGGGCCACTGGCTCTGTGTATGGTCGGGGGCCAACCTGCTCTGTGCTTGTCACCTTCAGGTGGAGGGAGCTCCTCACCTCTGTCATGGGGTCTGGGGTGCTGCTCATCGTGATGACAATCTTAATGGGCTCATGCAGACTCAGTGGGTCTCCGGGCTGAGAGGTATCAATGAGCGTCACAGCCACCTCACTGTCTGAGGAGCTCACACCCTGGCTAAAGGGTAAGTCTGCCTGGCTGGCAGTGCCCACCAACCTCTCTGCTGGTTTGGCCATGACAGTATGGCACTGGGGGCAACTGCTGCTCAGACTGTCCTGTGGTGACTTGCTTTGCAACTGCTCCCTTATGGAGCCAGAGTGACAGGTGACTGGCTCTGGAATCAGGACTGAATTCTCACTGCCCCAGGGCTGTAAGGAAACGTCTGTTTCTAGTAGATCATATTGGGATAGGGATAGGCGTGCCAACTTTTTCACATCTCCTTTGTCCACTAAGCCACCCTCAGACCTGTGGCGAGGCGGGTGCTGCCTCTGGCCTTCTTGTCCCCTCCCTTTCCCGCTGATGAGAGCTTCTGGGACAGCTGGCTTGGCGGATTCTGCTGACCTGGGCATTGGTTCTGGCACGCATGTTGGAGAGGCAGGTAAGCTTTCCGTCCTGATGCCAGGTGAGGTGGATGACACTGGTGCTCCAGGGTGGTCCTCAGACAGAATGACACCTGATGCAAACCATAAAGAGAAACCTCATCACTACCTTACATGGACAAACAAAGTCCCATAGCAAGAAATAAAAATGGCAAACAACTAGCAAAAACTAAAAGAAACTGCAGGAACAAATGCTCTTGGATGCTTATTTTTAAGAATATCACTTTCACTATGAAGTTGTTACATCCTGCTATGTTTATGTTGTTGTTTTTCCGGCACAGGAGCTGGGGACTGAACCAAGGACTTCCTCACTGAGTTTTTTTTCCCATGAAGTTTTTATTTATGTACCTTTAAAATTGTGAAACAGGGGCAGATAGCTCTGTGGCACAAGTGCCTGCTGGGCAAGTGAAAGGTCGTGAGTTTGAACCCCGCCGGTCCCACCAAAAAAAATTTAAAAATAAAATTCTGAAACAGAATCAATGTGCAGGAAGATAAAATGTGTGAAACTCTTGAAGGCACAGGTGTAGGCAAGGGATTTCTAATTAGAATCCAAATTGCACAAGAAATAGTGTGAAAAAAATCAACAAATGGCATCATATTAAATTAAAAGGCTGGGGCCAGCGAGATGGTTCAGTGGTCTAAAGCGCCTGCTTAGGAAAGCTCAGGCAACTGCAGGCACTGCGGTTCGATTCCCGGCACCACATGCTGCGCCAGCCCCACCACCAGGGAAGGCTGAGCCAGCCACAATAATAAATAAAGAAAACAAACAAACAAAACAAGCAAACAAGTAAAAAATAAATAAAAATTTTAAAAAAATAAAAATAAAAAAAATAAATTAAAAGGCTTCCATACAGCAAAAGAAACAACCAACAGCAGGAAGAGACAATCTACAGAATGGGAAATTTTTTTTCCAGTAACTCTTGGATGGAAGACTAATATCAGAATCTATACAGAGCTCAAAAAAGAAAGACTCTCTCCCCAAATAAAGCAGCCAGTCAAAATATGGGCAACTGAAGTGGATAGACACATCAGGGAAGAAGCACAAAAATGTCCAATAAATATATGAGAAAATGGTCAGCATCAGTAGTCACTGGGGAGAGGCTAACAACACGGAGGTTCCATCTTGCTTCAGATGAATGGTCATCATCAAGCAATCAGATGATGATACATGCTGGTGATGCTGCAAGGGGAAAGGAACATGCCTACATTGCTGGCTCAGAGGTAAACTAGGGCAAGCACTATGGAAATCAGTACGGAGGTCTTGCAAAAAACTAAAGCTAGAGATTCTGTTTGGCTTTGCCATGCCCTTCCTAGATATCTTCTCAAAAGAATCAAAAACATCGTATTAGGGAGATACGTGTATACCCTCGTGTATAGCACCACGATTCAACTGAAAAGCAGCCCATGCACGTCCATCAATAGATGCATGGGTAAAGAAAAGCGGCATGTGTACACAGGAGAGCACTACTCCTAAAGGGAAGTCTGAGTCATCTGTGAGAAAATGGGCGCATCTGGAAGCATGACGTGAGGTGAGATAAGTCAGATGCACAAACTTCAGTACTCCATGGTTTCCTGCATAAAAGTGACTCACAATATACATACAAGATAGCTAATCGAAAATAGCGATATGGGGTTTTTTTCAAATAAGGAGATCAAAAGATGGAAGGGAAGGAAGAGGTGCTGTGTGTGTACCAACTTCCCACAGGGAACAGAATCATTATGGAATGCAAATGTGTACTAATAAAAATAAAAGCTGAAAAAATTTAAAATGGCATAAAAATTGTGAGACAGGGCCTCAACAGATTGCGAAGTTGACCTGGCTGGGCTCACATTTGCAGTTCACCCGCCTCACCCACCCAGAGAAACGGGACTACTGACATGTGCCCCTGCAATGAGACACTTAAATAGAAATAGCTATATTTAAAGAATAACTCCATCTTTAGCCTTTCTTGGGCTGTTGTCTCAAGGGGCAGCATCATGTGGTGTAGCACGGGTCTTGTCAGAAAGCGCTTGCGCTACTGCGCACTAACCTGCGGCCTGAGCAAGCTCATCTTTCTAAACCAAGAAAAATAACCTCTGACTTGTTTTTTTCTTTGAAAATTATTTTAATTATGCTGGACCTATTGGATTTCTGTATGTGTTACTCTCTGCAGAAAGACAATTGGGATTCTGCTAAGGATTGTGATAATTTTTTTTTTGTACCAGGGACCAAACTGAGGACATCATGCTTTCCATGCAGGTGCTGTGCCACTGAGCTATTTCCCCAGCCATTTCTTTTCTGGATGTTTTGGTGTTTTTAGTTTATAAATCTTGCCCTTCTGTCAGATTCCTTCCCAAGTATCTTACTCTTTAGATCCTGCAACGGAAACTAGATTCTTAATTCATTTCATTGTTCATTGCTAGTGTAGAAATATAATTGATTTTTGCACATTGATTTCATATTCTCAAATTTGTTGATTTTTTATTAGTTTGGTTTCATAGGTGGGTTTGGGAAGTTCTCCTATAGTCCCAATCTGTTCAGTGCTTTTAGCATGAAAGTCTGTTGGATTTATGCATATTTGTCAATACACTGTTGAAAATAATGAAAGCCATTGTGCCTAAAGCTGAATGACTAAGACTGCACTAAGGAAAAGAAAACATACATGGATACACAAACATAAACACACACACACACACACACACACACACACACACACACATTGCCTGACTGCAGTATTACTAAAAGCAAACAAACCAAATCCACAGGTAGGAGTTGGTGAGATAGTTCAACAGACTAAGCGCCTGCTTAGGCAAGCACAGGGACTGGGGTTCGACCACCGGTACCACATGTGCGCAGGCCCCACCCCCAGTGTTCTGAGCTGGACACCAAGATCCAGCATGGTGCACATCTGAAATCTCAGTGCTGGGGAGAATGCAAACGGGGAGCACTAAAAATTCGAGCTGCATAGTGAGACCCTGTACAAAATACATAGAGAATAAAATAATAATAACCACAGGTAGTTGGAACTTCAGAATACTTTAAATGATATCTGTGTATTTTATTAGCTGTGCCTCAGAATAAAATGGTATATGTGAAAGTAAGAAAAGAAAACAACTGGAACTGTAAGGGTAATTGGCTGGAACAGATATTCACAGGACATAGAAGGAGGTTCTAATAGCTACAGGATAACTGCTTTGGAAGATGTGATTGATTGATTGATTGATTGATTGATTGATTTTGGGGCTGGGACTGGCACAGCATGTGGTGCTGGGGATCTAACTGTGGTCCCTATACCTGCCTAAGCAGGTGCTTTAGAATGCTGAGCTGTGTCGCCAGACCAAGATGTGGTTTAATATGAGGGAAAAGGCATGCTTCCCTCTGTGTGTGCAAAAATGAACAAAGTATACAACATGGTTAGAAAACATGTGTGTGGCTAAAATAGTGGAAACCTAACTAATGTGCATTTTATTTCAGTATTAAGAATATACACAAAAGAAAACAAATAATCCTTTATTTTTTATAATGGAATGTAGTTTCTAATGCAAAAAAGAAATTTCATTTTAGGGATCTAGGATCATGATGCTAGTTTTAGCTGTTTTCAGAAAATAAAATTTTATTTTTTTCAGATTTTAAAGAGTGCATCAATTTTGTCTTTAGATGTACTGGAAGAAAATAGAATGGCAGAACCAGACACAGTGGTGCACATGTATAATCCCAGGACTCTGAGAGGTGGAGAGGGGAGGATCACAAATTCAAGTTCAGCCTGGGCAACTTAGTGGCCTTTATTAAAATAAAAACTCAAGGGGCCGGCGAGATGGTTCAGTGGTCTAAAGCGCCTGCTTGGGAAGGCTCGGGCAACTGTGGGGAATGCGGTTCAATCCCCGGCACCACATGCTGCGCCAGTGCCACCACTAGGGCAGGCTGAGCCAGTCACAAAATAAGTAAATAAAGAAACAGACAAACACAACAAGCAAACAAATAAATAAATAAATAAATAAATAAATAAAAATTTAAAAAATAAAAATAAAAAAATAAAATAAAAACTCAAGAAGGCTCTGAGGTTGTAGCTCAGTGTTAAGACCCTGGGTTCATCTCTAGAACAACAACAACAAAAAAAAAAAGAAAAGCAAGGAAAAGGAGGATTTCAGATTTCATTTAGCCTTCTTCCAAAAGGCCGAGTTACTTGTCCACCCAAAGCCTCATGCAATAACAACTGGGACTTTCGGAGGTGGTTGGATCTAGGGTATGTGATGATGGAATTAGGGGCATGTGAGTGGGTTAGCATAGCTCTGGGCACAGATAATGGGAAGCTCCACCCTGGGTGTGGGTGGCACCACCAGAGGGTGGTGGTATCTTTTTATCCTGGAAGAGATAAAAAGAGAGAGGCTTGCTGTTGCTGCTTGCTGCTTTGCTGCCTCCTCCTGCTTTCCATGGAGTGTTTCTCCTCTGTGGTTCCCTCAGCCGTGCCACCCAGCCCTAGAGTCACACGACTACAGACTGAAACCTCTACAAAATATGAGCTGAAATAACTTTAACTTTGAGTATTGGGTACTTTGTCTCAGTAATGAGACAGTAGCAAAGATAGGCCTTTTCTAAGCCTTTTGAAGGTCATCAGAAGAACATAAAAGCTTAGTTATAAACAAAAACAAAAAAAAACTTAGGCTAAAATTAAGTTCTCTACAATGGACTGTGTAACTTGAAAGAAGTATGTTTGTGCAGAATTCTACACAATTTCACCTGTCATTTCTCAATGCATGTACTATAATAAAGTGTATACACAAACGACAAACTTACTTCATATCTATTATGAACTGTCTGAAAAAGCACAAAAAGTAGAAATTACAGCAAGAAATGGCCAATACAATATCACCATTTGAATGTAGACATAAATACAAGTTTCAATGGGAAATAATAAAAATTAAGACTTAAAGAAATGAAAGTGAAATATAAGTATGGCTCCTTCAGTGAGGTTCCAGTTCTCAGTTAATGCACTGATGTTCTGTCTCATCAAATAGTTCTCACTTTACCGAGGATGACACTGTGATACAATATTATTTAAAATATTACAATATTATTTAAAATGACAGCACTCTACCTTCGAGATCTTCCACTGTCTCCTGTGCTGGCAACTCCTAAACAAATAAGAAAACAAAAGCCAGTATATGACTCAGCTCAGGGCACATTTCTAGGCCACCACCAGACACTACTTCTCTAAACATGAAAGACAGTTCAAGGCCCACCCACTTCTTAAGCATCACCAAAATGGGAAGCCAAGCTGCACACAAAATGCACTATGTACAGACATCTTGCCAAGACAGCTGTACTGTCATAGAGGGAGCTTAGTTAATTAAAAAGAGAAAGAAGAAGGCAGCATTTATATTGAGATGAAAAGAGCCCAATAAAGTTATTCTAGGGAAATAAGGTGGTTGACTGAGCTTGCAAGAGACAAATTTAACTTTATGTGGAAAGCGGTGGGGAGATGGCATCAGCTCTAGTAAGGAGGCTTCACAAATGCGGTGACTTTAATGGATGAGTGACAGGACAAGGTAGGAAGAGCACAGGCCCTTGCCAAGGCTTCCTGGCCAGGAAAAAGCAGAGGAGGCTGTGGGCACACTGTGCATGTACAACTGCCTGACGGTGCCAAGAGCATGCTTTGGCCTTTCCACACCCTGAGGGATCCACGCAGCAGCACAGCCACTACTGCTGCCACCCAGGGGTCCCACAGAGAGCAACAGGAAGGTGAAACTGGAGGAAGAACACAGACCAGAGGCCGCAAGGAGCGGGGCGAGCTGAGGCTCTGCCCCCGGGAGCTGCAGTGCAGGGGAGGTGTGCGGACGCTCCTGTCCAGCTCTTCTTTCTTGCTGCAGTGAATTGGCCTGGTATTGCTGATCCGAACAAGAGAAACAAAGATCAGTGATGTCACCGAGCAGAACGATGACTTTCAGCATTTGTCCAACTGGTTTCTTCTCTGAGGTCCATTTTGCCATTTCTCTTACATACAAATCTTATTTCTAAGAAAGAGTAAAACTTATGACAGGATATCCTTAAGTTCCTTCCTTAAGGAACAGTAACAAATAATACAACAATGCTTACGATAATGCTTCCCAAGAATTCTGTTAGTATTTCAATTATATGCAAAATGTACTTTTATGTCAACAAACACAAATGTTATTCTTTAGCACTGGCACACAGTAAGCATTTAGGTAAAAAGACAAACAATACTGAAGTTGAGTACTTTGCAATATTAATCCTAAGGCAACTGAATTTTATCTAGGTTGTGATGAGGGGTCACAGTGAAAGGTCATGGTGTAAGGTCACACTGAGCCAGTTACACCATCCTAACTATGCAAGTCAATTGTATGCTTTTGTACAGGTGTATAGCTCTGTGTCCTTCTGTATTGGGATATTTTCACAAATAAGTAATGAATGAGAAACATCACTTTAATCAAAACCAAAATGTTTCAAGGATGAGCTGACACTTCCTCTGGCCAGCTTACCTGGGCATTTTGGGATTGGTGGCATGTTCAACTTTGGGATTGGTCTCTCTGTCTTTCTTTAGCTTTTCTGCTTGCCTGGGGGACCTCTGCTGGATCACCTCTCCTTTGTCAAACATGAGGTGCAGGCGGTAGCTGACCACTTTGATGACTGTGAAGAGCACAGTCACAGAGCTGCAGTAGAACAACGCAGTTATCACACTGGGCGGGAAAGCCTAAACAAGAGGAAAGAGGAATGCAATTGCTTTTTGTTTTAAGTCTGAAAACATTTTTAGACAATTTATTAAGCATAAATTGGGCAGGATTTCACATTTTATTAGTTAAGTAACTTGTTCCTGTTAAAATACTCAAGGAGACAGAGCTGTTATCCCTTTCCTGGGTGTCTTTCTTATTTCTCAGGTTCTGTTCTAGTCACTGTGATGACTGACGCTTGATCTGCAGGCAGGAGCCTCATGGAGCCAAGCATAAAATAGAGAAAACTCTGCACTACTTCCCATCAGCCCCTGTGTGGCCTGGATCTGGCCAGAGAAGAGAAAGGCCTCATAAGATACAAAAACTTGTGTGGAACTATTGACAGAAAGAGAGGAGGCACAAGGACTAGGCCTTTTCCCCTCCACCACCTTCCGCTAGGTCGGCCCCAGCACACTAGGACATCTCCAAGTGCCACAAAAGCCCCTGGAGAAGGCTGCTTAGTTCTGTCCAATCCCCTCAAAGAACACAGAGCCCCTGGGACACATGTAAATGTCCCCCAGATCTCTCCCAGGACCACATACCATTCTAAGGACTTCTATTCTTCCTCAACCAATTCTCATCCCTTGGGATGGACACAAGATGTGATCATCTGGAGAGAGTAGCAAGACCTGCCTCTGTGCCCACAGATCTCCTGGGACAATGTGTACAGCCTGATGACCGATGAATATAAGCATCGCCAGGCCCAAGGACACCTATACCCAGCAAGCTTGTGTGAACCATGATGGTTAATGTTGGTGGTCAACGTGATTGAATTAGACATACCTAGCAAATCAGCAAAGCACACTGCTGCTTGTGCTCATGAGGGTGATTCTAGAGATCACTGGCATGTGGGAGAGCAAGCAGGGGGAGCAGGGGACACTCTGAATGTGAGTGGCAGCACCAATAGGCTGGGGACCAGGGTGGGTTGGAACAGAAGAAAGAACCCTCTGCTTCGTGACCACCGTGAGGCAGCTTCGTTGCACCACACCCTTCTGTCGAAATACCACTTCACGCCATGGTAAAGGAGCCAAGGAAATAATCCTTCCCTGCTCTAAGCTGTTCTCAGACATTTGACCACAGCAAGGGAAAGCTAGCAAAGCATCTTGGCGAAGTCCGCTTGTGGAGTAGTCCTTCAAACAGCAGGTCAAACAGAAAGAAGGATGAAGACGAAGCCCACCTATCAGCAACGAGGAATGGTGAAGAGGAGTCTTGTCATCAGAGTTGCATGTGCTCCATGGAGAAGAAGTTTATCAGGAAATACAACTTAACATACACATGAATGAATAGTAAGACACCATGAGCCAGAGCAGAGGCCAACTCAGGTCCTACCTGGAAGCAGGCAAGTCCCATATTTACACTCATAGCCCTGTTGCAAGGCGGGGAAGCTGGAGCACAGAGGAAGATGATAGTACAGGACATGAACAGTGCTCACTTTTTCTTACCTATTTTCAGTTTTTAAAGTTTAGGCTAAAAGCATGGTGGGACAGGCCTGTAACCTTAGCATTCTGAGAAGCTGGGGAAGGAAGACTGCAAGTTTGAGTCCAGTCTGGGAAACTAACTGGCTTTTTGTGAGACAGTATCTCAAAAATTAAAAAGGGCTGGAGATGTAGGTCCATGTGTAGGCCCTGCATCCAATCCCTAATGCTAGTGGGTGGGGGGGGGGGGGGAGCAGGCAAAGATAGAGAGCTAAAGAACAGATAACATAAGAGGGGAGAAACCCTCAGATGGGCACGAGAGTAGACTAGAGCACCATTATACACAAATTATATTCAAATACTCTGAAAATTTGTCCCAGTTGTCACATAGCTTGAGCTTGGTGGTCCTGAGGGGGCAGAATGGAGCATTTCTTGATTCTTCTCCCCTCCTCTGGATTTCTACACTCTCCAGCAGTTGGCTGTGGCCTGGTGTGGACTTGTCCCTCAGGCCAGGGACAGTAGGCAGAAATGCGGAGCTGGGACAGCTGACAGCTCCACACCTCCATGCTGTCCTCTCCTTTAATCCGAGTGACCCAGAGGCTGGGTTTTCTAAATGACATTTTGCAAAGTCCATGAAGATTCCTTCAGCCTGAGAATAGGAAAGCTCTAAAGCATTGCGGTGGATGACCCCAACAGGAAAAAACAACCCAATGCACACTGAACCCCTGAGGTTTGAGTTCTGCTTTCTATAGCTGAGCTTGATGGACCCTGGGGTTCTGTTTGCAGAAGTCCATTCATGTCAGAACAGATATGAACTGGAAAGCTCTCTGCTTTGGAAAAGAAGCTGGGGAAGAAAGGGAGAGAGCAGGACTATGCAGTGCTCACTGGGAAATTCATTTGAAAAGAGCTGGCTTATGACAAGAAGAATGGAGACTATATTTTGATTTATCCTCATAACAATATACTACAGCACAAACTGCTTACGGTTGAAATTAAGAGAAAGAAAGAGGTCGGCACATCTGCAGGAAGCCCTTGAGAACAGAGGTTTACTGAAAACCTCTTGGCACGTCCCAGAAAGCCAAGCATCACAGAATGCACGTAGGGCCCATTCCAACCCAGACTCTGACCTCACTCCTCTAAGCCCTGCTTGCCTCTGCGGGCCCTCCCAGGGGAACAGAGGGTCTCGGATGCCTCTTCATGCCTCACTATCATGGTCTGCCCTGCTTCTCCCAACCACGCATTCTCAAGGATGTCACCGCCACTTCATGGCACTCTCCAACCCCTTGGAGTTTTATCCCTCACCTAAAATAAATCATAATATTGTGACCTATGGGGGGCTCAGAGCCACCCACATTCGCCAGTCCCTGCAAGTTTACTCTATATCTTTTCAACATGCCCTCGTATTCTTTTTTTTTTTTTTTGCAGGACTGGGGTTCAAACTCATGACCTTGCACTTGCCAGGCAGGCACTTGAGCCACGGAGCTATCTCCCTGGCCTCTCCTTAGTATTCTTTAAAAACTTCTTCACTTACATATTTCTCTTGTATGTTTTCTTTTTTTGGGTGGAGGAGAGGGTCAACAGGGTGTTCAGGGTCTCACAACTAGACTGGACTAATAGTGATCTGCCTGTTTACAGCCTCCCAAGAGCTGGGAGGTGAGCACCTCCCCTCCCAGTCTCAATTGCTGTCTCAGAGCGCCCCTGGGTGGGGCCGACAGGGCAGGCCAGTGGGGATGGAACCGCTGAGCTATGTGACCATCCCTCTCTTGTGTATTTTCTTATACAAATCTGGAAACCATTTTTCCAAAGAGATCCAGCTTATTGTAAAAAGAAATGGCATTTAGTGGCCATATCCTGAGCTCCAGGCCTATCCATTCTCACAGGATTATTGTTACTTCTAGTCTTTCAATAGACAGCTAAAAAACACACATTCATAGAAAAATAAATAAATCTTGATTCCAGAGTAATATTTCTAATTTTAAAGATTATATAGTTCTATATAATTTCTTTGATTTTATATTTGTATCCATTTTCTCCTTGCAAAGTTATAACCAAAAATATTAATAAAATTAACAGTGGTTTAATCTTTTCATAATGTATAGACAGATCAAAAATCAAACTGTTTTGTAAACATACAGTTATCATGTGCCAATTAAAACAATTTTTAGAAACCAACCATCTAAAAGTAAGGTTTTCTTTAAATAAACATGATTTCTTACCTTCTTTACCATTCAATGTTTACTTAAGAATTCTGTTTCTATTTTTTAAAAATCTTTTGGGTTTTATGTCTTGCACTGTGCAATGGTTTGAAGATAACAATCCACAGTGTAAAAATTATTGTTAGTCTCTTAATGTTTAGTCATGAATTTTTATTTTTTTATAAATTAAGAAAAAATGCAGATTCAAAAACAACCATTTGAAGTCTGTATTTGTATTTTAAAAAGTACTGCAACATACAAATATATTTTTTTGTCTGTGATGTACAAATTTTATAAAGTAAACGTTTTACTGAGTATGAATAATACAAAGCATTTCATTATCTTTAATTTTTGTTAGAAGGCTTAGGAACCAAGAAAATAATGATTATTGGTAGTCTTAAAAGGGAGGGTTGGTCAAATAACTGAGCGGATTAAAGCGCCTATAAGCAGGTGAAGGGGCCAGGGTTTGGTCAAAGTGCCAGCTGTGCGGGGCACGCTGAGATGGCTATTGAAACTAGGCGTGGTGGCGCACACCTGTAATCCCAGCTCTTGGGAGGCTGTAGACAGGCAAATCACTAGGAGTCCCATCTAGTAGTGAGACCCTGAACACCCTGTAGATCCTTCCCCAAAATACAAAAAAAAGTAGTATTAAAAGGTAATCAGCAAAACTTAAAAATATAATTTCAAACTGTACATTAAGTCTTATTGCTACCAGGGCTGGGGATATAGCTCAGTGGCACAGTACCTGCCTGGCAAGCATGAGGTCCTGAGTTTGATTCCTGACACACACAAAGAAAGCAGTCTTATTGACGAGAAGATTACCAAATGCAATTAAAGGTTCTCACAGTTCTTTTGCACTTAAGTTTATTCATAGGCCCAAAAACTCTGAGCTTCAGGTCGTGTGAGGTGACTTTGTTCTGGGATGCCACCACACAGGGAACAAGGCTCCTGTCTCTGCTGCTTTCTCTTGTTCATGTCACCCTCTCTGTAGGTGACCCTTTTTAGCTTACTCATTTATTCCTTTTTCAACATACAAGCAAGTACGTGTATAGTGCATCTTTCCTTTCTTTTGAGTCAATACATGTCTCTTGCTGTATTTGTCTTAACAGTGTTACCTGAGGAGCCCTCTGCAAGGTATATTTTCTCATTCTTCTCACATCCACATCTTCTCACTCCACAGTGAGACTATGCCAGGATCCATTGAACTAGTTCCCTATCAACACACACCTATTTCTAGTCTCCTGCAAAAATAAGCAGTGCTTTAATGACGTGCCTTATCCTTAAATCCATTTCAGTTTTTGAGAATGGCTAGTTGCTCATACCACATTAGATACTGTCTCTTAAGTCTCTTTTTGTCTAGACATGCAAAATCCATTTAATATAGGCTTTTCTCATTGTGGGTAAAATAATTTTTCATATTTATTGACTGCATATTTTTTGACAACTGTCTATGTCAGTTTTTAATAGTTGCAGATACTACTCAACATACTAAACTAAGGGAAAAAAGTACAATACTATTAGAAATACTTGTTTGCTCACCTATGTTTTTGACTGGCTATCTGCTAGGTGCTCAGTTGGTCTTGAGAGTGCAATGGAGGGCACGGAGTGCTGCCTCTGTTTTCAAGGACCTGATGCTGGCCACATCCTTCTAACTCAGGCTGACCACAGACTGCCAGACACCCACCAACTGTGCTTCCCCTACGCAGTCAGAGCTAAAGCAGTTGGATGAGCTGCTGTGCATGGAGCACCAGGCTAGGGACTTTAGGGGACGTCTTCCAGCTCCAACCCCTGGGTCCTCCAACCTGGGCGAGGGGAGGCCTACTGACCCCAGGGATGCTGCTGTTCCTGTGCATCTCGCCTGAAGGCCAGCACTGCCCCAGCTTCATCCCTTCTCCTCCCACTGCCTCTAGGTCCCACAGCATCTGGCTGTGTTTCCCAACACTCATGGACAGCATTCTTAACAGCTGTGAAGACAAACACCAGGACAATTTCCACTGCTCCGAGCAATGTGCAGCAGAGCTGCTCACAGCTCAGGCCCCCTCCTGTCTCTGGGCCAATGCTCTCGTGGACTTTCCCACTTCCACCTGGCCTCTGAGCATGGAGCTCCTTGTCACTCGATGGGACCCTCTTCTCTGTCCACAGTCACCTAGCAGGTCCCACTGGGTCCCTTCGCAGAAAATCCAATGTTTATGCTGACTGTTTTTAAACTCACATCTCTAGCTTGGCTATTCCTTTGAGCTCTAAATACCTTCATCTAAGCCACCCACCCCCACAATGCTTTGATGTATAGAAGCAAACTCCAAATGACTGTGTCCAAACCAGGTGTTTGATTTCCCAAACTCCAACGTCCTCTCCTAAACCCAGACATCTGGAAACCCACGGTTCTTCCCTTACCTGCACTTCTCCATCAGAAGTGAACTGATTGCTAAGTTCTATAAAAACCCACTCACGTGTCCCCATCTTTGATGCCAACCTCGTCTTGTCTGGGAGACTAAAGCGGCCTGCGAGTCATCCTCTTCTATTTTTGTTCTCTCTCATCCACTTGCCATCCAGCAGTCAGAGAAGCTCTTTTTTTTTTTTTCTGTGGGACTGGAGTTCGAACTCATGACCTTGTACTTGCCAGGCAGGCACTTGTGCCACAGAGCTATCTCCCCAGCTCCTCAGAGAAGCTCTTTGATAAAGCGAGGCATCCTACTTTATCGTATGTATTTTAAAACACATCAGGGTTTTTACACCTTTGACAATTACTAAATCAATTAAGATGACAAAATAAAACTAAAACTACATACCCAGAGATGAACCTAAGTGTATGAACGAGATTAATAGCATAACCACAAAGAAGGACCAGAACAATGAGAAAAGGAAAAGATTGATCCAAGTAATGTTATGATACAATACTCGGGTGAGGTCAATTCTAAAAATAATAAGGTTTCTACACAATCATGACTTAAAAGTAATAATTTCTAGTTTATATGCTGTCAAAGCAAGCACTATAATAATTACTTCTAAGCAATCTTGAACTTTACTGAAAGATGGACTCATGCTACTGCTGTGAGGGTAATGACTCCTGCATGTACTCCAGGACTGGACAGATGACACTGCTGTGAGCCAGAGTTTGTGCCATGGGATAAATGAGATAGAATGTGGAATGAGAGAAGAAGACTCCTTGTGTCTGCATTTGACCCAAAGTCTCCGAATAAACTCTCAGTTGACTCATCACTCAATCAATAGACCAATCCCTGCCCCAGCTCTGCTTACTGATGCGGTCTGGAAGCAAAGACGCCTCTACTGCTACCCCAGATTTTGGCTTCCAAATGCCAGTCCATCTGAGGCACCAGGAAGTCATGCAGAAGTGGCTGCTTCTCCCAAGCATCCTTGCAGAGCTCTTCTCACAGCAACTCTGCATGAGACACACCAGGACTACAAGACAAAGGACAGGGACACCCAAACTGTAATATCACAGAAGGGCCCAACTTCCCTAATGGAAATAGAAGTGAACTGCCACATACTCAGTGAAAAAGGACCCTGGCAGGCAGACCCAGCCACACCAGCCATGAGAGAAGGCTGGACGACTGCTCGGGAAGACCGTGTCAAAGAGAGACTGACAGTGACTGTCCTTGCCCACCCCCTCCCCTGGAGACCCATTTATAGACCTCCATTATCTGTGCTTCCCAAGTCAAAAGTGATAGGAAATGTGGCCAGAGGATCAATGTTCTGTCATGAGGCATCAGAAATAACCAGCCACAGAACTTGAATAATGGTTACACTCAAGCTGCCCAAACAGTGTGACAGCCATTTTGTCCATCTACTGAAATACGGGAAATGAATTTTTAATGCAGACAAGACAGGAGAGCAGGCCAACGTCAGTTTTGGCACTGTTTCTCTAAGCAATTCTCCAAAGTGTAGCCAGAAATTTTGCAAAACATACATTAGCCTGTGTCCTGCCACTGCCCCAAACCCTTCGACACCTCTCACAGTCCACAGGCCAAGCACGCAGGGGCTGGCTAACGGTTCCCTGTAACTCTTCCATTTCAGCTCCCACTGCCACCTCTGTGTCCCAACAACCACAATGAAACTGGATCCTTCAAACAAGCCAGACTTTCAATTGACAGCTAAATAGACGCTATTCTCCTTGTTGAGGTACCGTTCCTTCTCCACTGTCTCTGTCAGACTAATTCCTGGCCATTCACTGGGCCTCTGCTGAGCAGCTACGCCTGCTAGGAAGCCTTCTCTCAGTGCCAGAGCCAGGATGGCTACCTTACCTCACAAAAGAGACTGGAACTACCTCTCAACAGCAACCATCACTCCTGTACTCACGGCAGTATCTGCATCTCCTAACTTTCCAGGGAAGAAATGGACCAGTCTATCTTGTTCTTTATGGATTCCCTGATGTCCTCCCTGCTGTCATGGATACCACCACTATCCGACAGAGATGTCTAGCATCTCTCTCTGGCACATGGTAAAACTGTACTCTCCCTCCATGTGGCTTGTAAATATAGGAACCCTTTATAAATACTAAAAAGTAACTAGTTTCCACCTTATGTATCAGATATTCTAGGGAAATTTTAGGGCTTAGATGTGTCCTTTGATAGCAAGTTAATACAAATTTCTATATAAATACTCAAGATCCCTATTAAATGAAAAGATAGATTTTCCCAAAAGCAGAACTGCCTTGATTAAATATGTTTAAGCTAAAATTATGCACAAACTGAGAAGATTCAGGACACATGAAACAGCAGAAGTCTGAAGAAGGCCCTGCTTTGCTATTAGTGGGCACCAGATGTCTTTTCTGGAAAATTTTCTGTAAGTGAAACAAACTGAGAAGGATGTCAACAATCACAGGCAACCCTTAAGTGCAAAGAAACACATTTGCACCTAAGACCTGACATCAGACCTTTTGCTAAGGGAGGGGCCTTCTTTTCTAAAAGCACTTGCAGAGATCAGAGACCAAGGTAAGGAAAGCACAACCCAACATTTAAAAAAAAAAAGATGACAAGGCACATGTCAAAAGGTAACATAAGAATAAGGGCACTCAAGTACAATTTTGGGGGTTGGGGACAATAGCTCAGAGGCCTAAGCACCTGCCTGGCAAGCGCAAGGACCTGGGTTCAATCCCTGGTACAGCATGCCAGACCTGGAACCCTGGACTTCCTGTGCCAGCCACCAAAACCAGGCACGGTGTCACACACATGTAATTCCAGTGCTGGGGAGGCTGAGTCAGGGAGGATTACGATGAGTCTGAGCTGCATATTGAGACCCTACACCAAATAAATAAAAGATTTTTTATAAAAAAAAAAAAAGTTTTTTGGCTCACAGATATAAAGATATGAAAATTATTTTTAAGTAATGATATAAATAGGAACTTGACTCAAAGTAGCCTCCTCTTTATGAAAATATGATACAAATCAAGCCACTGAATAAAGTATGATTAAGTAGAAGTTAAGGGCTCAATCTTATACACACATCAAATGAAATTTTACAAAGTGAGCCCATGTTCACAGAACGACCATCTGCAGAACACACATAAAATGTCAATTGGCCTGTTAGTGAGCCGCAGGATTATAGGGGGGTAGATGTTCCATTTGTTACCAGGAAAGGAGGGGTCCAATGTTAGCGAGGGGTACAATGGTAGCTTAGGAGACCCTACAACCTAGCCAGCCCAACCAGATGTTGGGATACTGTATTTCACATAGAGCACCGAAGATTCCCCCGGTGCTGCACCTGCGCCGACTCCAAGGAGAGCGTCTCTTCTTCCTGACTGTTGGACCTGCCTTACCAGAGCAAAGACAGGAAGGGAAGGGAGGGAGATCGCCTCCGGAGCAGGTTTGCTCTTTCATTCTGTTTGGCCTTTTGGTGATCAAGTGCAATGTTCCACGCTAAACATGGTCCCCAAACTAAGCAGCCATGGGGCCTGGTCCTGGCATCGACGGGCCAGTCAGCATTCTTCAGCCAAGGGCACGGTCTGACTCATCCTGACTTCGGGGGTGCATTCTGAGGAGCCAGGAGTCCCGCAAGTCCTTCCTGTTTCTCTCCCTTCCCGAGCCCCTGGTCCCCTGCACACCTGGCGTCCCATCCATGCAAGCCCACTGCGTCCTGCCCTCCGTTCTCCCCGTCCCCTTCCTCCCCTCCGTCCTTGAGACTCACCAGATGCAGGGCCAAGGGTAGCAGCAGCAGGAACAGCCACAGATAGAGGTGGCAGCTGTTGGTGAACTTGCTCTGCTCGGGGTCGTGGTACCAGCCGCCGGTGAGCGCGGCCCACACGCCCTGCCGGAGCAGCTGCAGCACCTGAGACACCATCCCAGCGGCGCCCGGCCCGGGCCCCTTCGCCCTGGGCTCTACCCAGCGCGCGCTCGGGCCACTCCCCCGCCACCGCCGCCTCCGCCCTCCCCGCCGCTGCCGCCCCAGCTGCTTCTCCGCCCCGACCCGCAGACCGCGGCTCCAGAGGCCGCCGCTGCCGCCGGGCAGGTGGGCGCCATGTCCGAGGGAGGAGGGATTTTCCCATCGTGCTCCGCGGCAGGCAACCGCACAGAGGATGCTCCCGAGGCCCCTCCCAGAGCCCGCCCATCCCTTCCTGGGCTACGCGGGGGCCTCAGAGACCCTGGATCTCCTTTCTTCCCTCTTGCGGCTCTCCTCTCTACCATCCCACTCTCCTTATGGGTGCTCTCGTGGGGAAGGAACAGACCAAGACAGTTTTCTTGGTGTGGTTCTTTTTTGCCCGAGACACCAATTACAGGTTTTCTCAGACTCAAGATCCTACCACACAACACTTAAAATAATTTCTTCTGACCACCGCCAGTGTCGCCTAATTTCCTGGACTCCAGATCTGTGCTAGTCTCAGCTCTATCTCATCGGTTCACACTAATCCCCGCCGCCCGCCCGCGCCCTTTTTCTTCTATTTCACAAGTTGTAATTAGGCTTCTTGCCCTTTTCGTGTATTTCCTATGCCATTCCAGGCAGCAAATGACTCTTGAAACCAACTTCTAGTCTTTCTCTGCTGTTAAAGTGGAAAAAGTGGAAGGCCCACTAGATGGGGTCACTGAACTAACAAATGTGTATTTCATTTCTTACAGTAGATACTTTCAGGTTCTTTGCTGAGAGCAGGGCTTGAAAAATGAGAGTCAAAAGGGAACAATGCTTCCTTAGGAATGAACAGAGGAAGTGCTGTGTGTTTGAGGCCTTGAGAATATGTATTCTGTGAGCACCAAATATGGCTGCCCTCTGTCAGCCATGTTCAACTCATCTTCCGAAACACATCACACTTCTGTATCCCTACGATGGCCTGGCCTCTAGCTTCCAGTCTGCAGCAATATCACTGCCCTGGCCAAGCCCGGAGAAAGCATGCCCATTTGCCAAGCTGGAGTGAGATACAGAAGAGCCTGTCCTGAGGAGACCCCAAAAGAAGGGGAAAACCCTGGGCCACAGCAACAACCTCAGTGTGTCTGCCCTGCGTCTGAGCCAGTCTGAGTCCTGTTCTGCATTCTGCCTAAGAGTCACTGTAGAAGTCCTGTGCGTCTTCAGCTTTCTTCTTTCAGAGTTACAGAGGTGTTTGTGTATCTCCTCGATGTGTGACATGAATCAACCCATTGCACACACTGAAGACCGCTCACCCCTATGGTGATGAAGAATAATCATGTGCTGGGCGAATTCCTGCCCTGAGGAAATGTTCTTGTTCATCTACCCTGAGGAGTCATCAGTTGTATATTAAGCACTTTCTGTGTGCCAGGCATTTCACTAAAGACTGAAAAACTAAGCATAAATATGGTCCCTACACATTGGGTTCACAACCATGAAGAGGAACCTTGCAACAAAACATGCTGTGTGCTCTAACAGGTACATGGGTATTGATCCAGATACATGAAAGTTCTGGAATGCTGAAATGGTGACACAGGAGGAAGGGAAGTGTCAGGGAGCCCAGGGGCCCTGGACTGAAGATCTGCTTTCCAGATATGATTCATGAATGTGAGTGGCTGTCTAGGTAGTACAGGTATGGCCAAGGAAATGTGACAAGTTGAGGAAAATGTCAGGATAGCCTAACATGCCTAGAGGAAGGATGGTAGGAGGGGGATAGTGCCGTAGGCAACCCAACGAGGTAAGCTCAAGTCAGCTTCCGGGGCATACAGAGTTCTTCAGATTATGTCCCAGGCAGTGAGCAGCTTCACACAAGACCTGATACGTTGATGGCCCAGGGGGAGCGCTGACCACCTGAGCCAGCAGAAAGGGACCTGGTGTTGAGGACCAGGTGTGACTTGGGGCATAAGGAGCCAATTCAATGTGAGGGTAAAGGGATGAGACACCTGAAGGAGTTCAGTTCTTGGCTGGGGCGACTGTACCTGAACATTAGTGGGGCTATGTAGAGTTAGCCGAAAAATGACTGTGCTGAATTTGAGTTCCTGGAGGCTTTTGGGTACAGTGAGAAGAGTATGTTTCAGAGCATAGGAGAGCTGTCTGATGCAGGCACATGATTTTAGAAGCAATCCCAGGCCATGCTCTGTATGGAAATGACCATGCCCTTTAGAGTGAGGGGCTAAGAGACAGTCCACTCGCTACACATTACAAGCACTAAATGCATGGGCAGGAGGATACAAGAGATACAGAAAGGAGGAGGCTGGCATTACCAGATATCACAGGATCAGTTCAAGGAAGAAGTAGCTTCCAGCATCATGTGACAAAGAAGAGGCCAAATGCCAAGGCTAACATGGTCAGGAGGACTCAGCTATGGGGAGAAGCCCAAGGAGACAAAGCCACAGCTGCTTCAAGGGTGGGAGAGGGCAACATGGCGCCGGCCAACTGCAGAGTCATGGAGGAGGAGCAACCCGAGGGAGCTTCCCCTCAGCAGGCTCTAGCATGGCCTGGAAAGGATCTAAGCAGGGGCACTGTTGGTTTGGGCAACTGGCTTTATTTTGACAATTAGCTGTCAAATGAAGACACTTCAGTATGCCTCTTGTCCTCTGCTCCGCTTTTCCAGGTGTCACCCATTGTCCTGACTTTAATTTCAAAGTGAAGTGCACTTTGATGACTCTGAAGTCTGAACCCAGCCCTGTTTCTCAGGACCTCTGGTTTATAATGCCGCTGATACTTATGACATAGAGACACATATTGATGCATATATTTAAACATGCTGCATATACAAATACAAGAAGACTGTTAAAGGGAAACTCCCTTTTTGTAAATGATACTTTCCCAAATGTGCTGAGCTCTGCCTAAGCTAAACACAGAGCATAAGTAATACATTTTATTTCTTGAAACTGTATATTGTAGTTCTTAAAGTCGAGTGTGAAGTAGAAAACATTGATTGCAAGGAGAGGATGGAGGAG